>JABBWA010000128.1:0-139379 GCA_016628065.1 Suillus lakei
AAATTCACTGAAGGGGCTCCATTTTCAGAATGTTTCGTGTGGATACTGTACTTGCGATGATTTCAACTGGATGGGGCATGACGTGTTGTTGTGATATGTAAGGAGGCTGTTGTACATAATACGGTATAATGGAGTTTAAACCTGCACCACAGCCTTTCAGCGGTTGGTAGTGTACTGGGCAGACTTTCAGAAGTCCTTGTTGATGGATGACTGTGAGTGTTGGCGTGATGAGAGATGTTTTATCATATGAGCATTGAGGAGAACGGGACCTACAGCGGTGTTGAACCAGTGTGAGCACCTGGCTCAAGAGCTCGGACTAAGAGATATAAAATTCGCAAGGCTGAAGCAATGTGACGAGTCGCTACAATGAACCCCAATCAGCGACCTGCAGAGTTATCGGTAGACGGGCACCGCGGCTGACATCTCCACAAACACAAAGTTTGCGTTTCTTTCCCTTCAATCCTTGAAATAGTGAGAAATGTGGCACTACGGGGGTAAGACCGGCGCCAACGTAGCCTGAGCAGTGACGTACTCATCATTCCATACTTATTATGAGCTCACAGCGTTCATCAGGCTGTTGAGCGTTGTGCATTTGGCAGTCCTAGTAGGTACTGTGATGTACCACGAAATGAATCACTACATTACAAATTTGGTTCGCAATACACAACAACTTCTCGTATTGTTGTCTAAGTATGTCAGATACATTGAATGCACTTGTACACACAGTCTCTGCAAGTTATTTTTCAAAAATACACTGTGATTTGTGTTGTACAGTGAAAACGGCAAACAAGTACATTAAGTGGCTAGTACCGCCAAATGAATCACGTGTATGCTTACTAAGAGTCGGACATGAAAACCTAATCAAACACTACGCTTTGCGAACGACAGATATCTAAAATTGTTATCTCGTCCGCACGCCAACACCTATCACACCACTGTTGAAGCATTGACTCATCACGAGTCATTCCGGTCTCCAGTACCAGCTCATCAATCAAATCTTTCGTCAGGATTTTGGATCTTTTGCTGCATCATGGTCCACCCTCCTTCGGAGTCCTTCCCCTGTCTAAGGCTGTCTTGCAGACGAGTCCCTCATCCACGCAACTCTTTTGCATTACAGAGGACAACTCGTGATGCAAACGTCGACGGAGATGTCCCCCCAATTAAGTAAGTCTATTATTTTCATTGTTGATGCTAATTTTTATCAAGTGACTCGAGCTTTTGTCATTATTCATCACTCGCATCAGAATCGATGTCGTCAAGATCAAACTCCTCTCCGCTCATTTCACCCTCCTCTTCAGGTGAGCTAACCTTCGGCCGCGGGATTGCAGCAACTAACTTGCCCAAAGTGGGTTTCTTCTCAGTGAACCTCCGCTTTTCGGCTCGTGCGCGAGCCTTCTCGACCTGCCAAACCTCTACAGCTGCATGATAACAGTCCCGTCATGCCTTGTTTTCTTCCTTTCTCGCATCCTCCAGTTTCTTCCACTCTCCCAAAGCCTCTGCCCTTCTCTTGCGCTCTTCCATTCGGGTGCACTTCTCGGTCGCTGCTCTCTTTTGAGCTGCTTCAAACTCAACAACCCACTCATAAAACTCATCCCCCGATAACAACCGTGGTAAGCCATCTCCAAGAATCTTTCTGCTATCTTTCCCTCCACGTTTCTTTGACTCTTGATTTGCAAGCTGACTTCGAAGTTTGGAGCAGTACATCTCGTTCAAAATGTTTGAGGCCTGCAGCGCGATGACCCGTTGCTTCAAGGCAGTATTAGCTGCCTCGGTTTCGTGCAGGGCGGCCAGCAGCAACATTTCATTTGCAGTTTCCGGAACGATGCTGGCAACGGGTGTGCGCAATCTTTTGATGGGGGAGATAAGGTGGGTTGTGTTATGTTGCAGGTCAGTGTTCGATGTCAGTGCTGTTGAGCAGACAAGTCCTGACAGTGATGTGTCTGCAAGCTTCTTGATTATAGTCTCGAGGTTGTCGTGCATGGAAGATGGTGTGTTTACTGATTCGGTGCCACTAGCGGACGACATTTTCTGAAGTGTGTCAGCGAGAACTCTCATGGGTGTAGATGGGGTGATGGGAAGATGCGATTTGGCAGAGCTTTCTTTGCTTGGCGCCATCATGTCGTTTGTAACGACATTGTGGTTCAATGGCCAAACACCTGTCTTGCGGAACGTGGAACGAACAAGGTCCAGTGTGAGTGCGCGTAAGTGAGCACGCCCATATATGGTGAGGAAATTTGCCTTCGTTATTCCTTCTCCCTTGTCCCTCTCCCACTTATCCCTCTCCTCAGTCCAGCATCTTTTCAAGACTGCAAACACAACAACATCGAGGCCTTGGTAGACGTGAGTAGCATGTGCAGGATAGCACAGGACGTGAATGTGATTTTTACGTGCATACTGCAGGAACCCTCTTGTATAGTGTGAGTTATGGCCGTCTACGAGAAGGAGACGGTCATGTCCATTGGCCTTGGCTTTGGTATGCTTGTCGAACTCCTTTATCCACTCAACTCCAATCTCACCATCTGTCCAGCCTTTTTTCGAGTACCCAAGACTACTGCAATGTAAGTTATCTGGACTTGGCTGATGGAAGATGGACTTACGATGCATTCGCAGGGTTGTCCTGTTTCCATTTTGTCTGATAGGCAGCACCCTTGAAAATCACAGCGGGAGGCTCGGCAGTACCATCAGCGCAGATGGTGACAATCACCGTTGTATTCTCACGTGATCCTGTGCGTTGCTGATATTGTGGACCAGGTCGTCTGGCACCAATAACACGCTCGTGATCACCTGATTGCGGTGAGATGCCAATTTCATCGGCTCCATACAGACAGTCCTCGTCGATGCTGTACTTATCGAGCACATCTTCGTATAGGTCAAAAAAAGCCTTGTTTGTGTTTTGGTTAACTGCACGTCCACGTTTGGAGTCCAATGGGGAAGACCATGAAGTTTTGAGACGGCCTGCATGCCTTTCGACGAAACAGCCTGTCCACTTCTGTCCAACACCTTGGAACCCTTCTCCGAGTCTAGCAGTACATATTTCATTGACGTGTTCCTGTAGCCTCTTGTGACTAAGTGGGAAACCACGATTTCCAAGTTCTTCAATATATGCAATAACCAGCTCTGTCTCCTCGGTGGTGAGCCATGTTTCGGCTGCCCTGGCTTTCGCCAATGAGTTTCCTCCAGCTGCAAGGCGGCTTAGTGTGGAGAAAGAGAGCTTAATCAACTTGCCGGTTGATTCAAGGTTCATTTTTTCAAAGTCGCGGCAAATTGTGCGTGCTCCACGGTGTCGAACACCCGGAGGTTTGGCAAGCTCCATGTTGTAAGCTTCGACAGCACGCGACATAAGGTAGTCGTGTGCCTCACAAGCTTCCCTCCTTTTTTGTGTTGTAGATTTGGCACGTCCAGGCATGCTTAAGAGTTAGAAAGGCAAACTTGAGGTAAAACAAGTTGTACGAGCACAGACGGAGCAATGCAATGTATTTTCATGGACCCTGACTTACAGGTGCCGAGGCACACATACATTCCCCAACTATTTCACTCACCAGAGTTGCTACACTTCATGAATTTCAATAAATATCAGTGTAATAGATACCTAGAAGCTACTCCTACATATTCCAGCTATCTTCAAAGAGTTTTCAAACACCAATGCAGCACACTTCGATGCTTAAATTTCAAATTGCCCAAAATAGGGTTTGTCACCGGTGGTAATTGAGGCACATCATAAATTTCTCTCGCTCAATGTCAGTCAAAATTCTTGTAGGTGATGGTGCATATATGCAGGAGGATATAATAATGCTTTTCTAGTCATAAAATTGTATTGTGTTGGTGTTACGTATGAAATGATTCGTTTGACGGTACTGATTCATTTCGCAGTACATCACAGTAGTCCAAAATTAGCCTCCGGTTGGTTCGGGTTTGGCCACACTGTTAACGCTGAGCTGCTATTCGGGATTGGCGCTCACTGCAACCTCATCGATGTTGAAGACATCTATATTGCCCATGAGTTCACATACCTGCTTGCAGGTACGACACTTCTATATATTTATGTTCAAGATCAATTCCTGATGCAGTTTTATAGGGAAAACCACAGTGGATTATTGGTATATCGGGTTCCAATACCGCGTTCGCGTTCGCCAACTTGTCTTGTGCCAAAGCTCGGTTGTTCACATATTCATCTGCAATCACCTCCAGCCCTTAATCCCGTTCGCCCGTTCACCAAGATCGGCACGCCGTTGTCGTCATGCACCCAGATCCGTCACCCGTTGCTCTAGCTGCTACCAGCACCACCTTTTTTAAAGTCACTCTCCCACCCCTCTGAGTTAGCACCTCTCTCCCAGCTTCTATTCTCGGTACTTCCGCAATCCCTTGCAAGGTCTTTATTTGGAGATGTGGATTGAAATATACTGGCGTCTGGATGGTTTGTTATGTGTTGTTGCGTGCGTGTCGTCTTCATTTATTGTGATGTCGAGTCTCATACGGGTCTGCAGGTTACTTTCCTCGCATGGTTCTCCTGCTGTCCCATGCTATACTAGCAGCTATAATTCCCTCTGCATATTCTACTCCCGCGCCATCCAGATCAATATCAACGAAGAACCCACCTGCTCCAATTGCACCACCTCCCTCAGAGGGCGGCATTGACAGGCAAGCAAAACTTCAAGCAAAACGCTTACGGATGCGTTGTAAGTCTCCCTCGTTCATTTCTGCCTTGATTGATTTAGCTTCTTCTGTTGCCCAGCTCTAACGTTTACGACTTCCTCTCACCACTTACTCCCCAACTCATCCACCGATCCACCCATGCCTCATCCTCATGCTCACTCTCCTCTGTTTCCTCCTTTGCTACGGGTCCTGCCTCTAATCTTACTCTTCCTGCTATTCTTCGTCCTGGGTGTTCCTCTTTGTATGCATGCATGCATTTACGCGAGCGCGAACCATACCGCTGCTCAATGCTGCCATAAATGGGGGCATCATAAAGGTGACAACACAAATGCTACGTCAACAGGAACAACCAGTTCCAAACACGCCTCCCGGAATATTGAGCTTCGCGGTTGGATCGACGATGATAGGCTTGACTACAACATCGGGACACTGAGATGCAGGAGGTGGAGTTGTGGGAGAATGTGAGGTGATCTCCAGGACCTCTTCATCCTCCTCATTCAGCAAGCAGGGTGATTTTGATGTTGTAGGAGCGGGTTAGAATTTTTATGTGAGAGCTGGGGCGAGAGGTGCAGGAACTGGAACGTGGAGCAAAACCCACTTGTGGCCTGCAGATCCCGAGCCGTGGACGAGGGCGAGGACGAGGGCGAGGGATGGACAGAGCAGAGTGGGCGGTGAAGTGAGATGGTGCGTGTTTTATTTATTGCACTGTTGTTTACGTGTCTCTCTTATTTCACTCGCGCATTTGTTTCATACAACCTCGGCATCTCGCCCCCTCATTCATACTGCAAGTGATTTAAACGCATCACTAACTATATGCACGCTCATTTTGCTCCTCGTCATTCACATTACACATGCTTCAAACACATCACTAACTCCGTCGCCCCTAGTAGCAACCTCGCTTTCTCGCTCACACTGAGCTAGTCGTTCTTAGAGACAGATGGGTGGGGACCGAATGTACTGGGGAGTTGGGTTTCTCCCACTTACTGCATTTTTGGTGTTGGGAGTCATGGTCCGGTTCGTGGGTTGGTGAGTTTCGACGTTGTTATGTTATTGTTCACTCTTAATCGATGACCAGATGGCTGGGTTTACACGAACGAAGTTTGGGCTGATCCGTATCATATACCTCTTGAGACGTGGAAGGCATGTGTTTGGATGCATCATGACAGCGCGGTGCAGACACTCCCGTGATCTCCCAATGGAAACTATATTAGAAACAGGTCTGGTGATGGAACGATCTTCATTTGCAGGGTCGAAGGTGGAAAAGTCTGGTGGGCCTAATCAACAACGAGTAGATTGTGTTGAGTTTCACTACCGGAGAGAATGGCATCAGGAGGGTGGAACAAAAAACGATTGATCGGGCGAAGTGAAAGTGTTTTGGGATTGTGTACTCTCAAAGCAGAGGAATTGAGTAGATCCGTGGTAGCGGGTTGGGTTGACTGGTATCTTGAGGAAGGAGAGGTGTAGTTGGCATGCTGGAGAACGCGATGTTACATTTTAGATCGATGGGGTGATAGCAGTGCTTTGGTGTATTTGTTTGGATACTGGCGCCTATGATGAGGGCACGAGGCTACCTCAAGGTTATGATCATGTAATGAGTTGATTGCTGTAGACGCACCGCACAAGCAACACACCTTGAGCATAAACCGTCACGCCAGCGACAGGTATGTTACTTGCATTCTCCTCTCTGCTGTCTCTGACTTCCTATTATGCATGACAGATGAGGAATCCCAGCTCTGGTGAACAGCCGAGCATGAACGGGAATAAGCAACGAGCTGGATCACAACAAAAGCCTGTCAAGACATTTGAGGGTCATGAAGATGCAATCACCTCCATTGCAACTTTTCCGGACGGCAAGAGAATAGCGACGGGGTCCGGAGACAAGATGATACGCATATGGAGGCTTGAGGACGGCAAGGAATTGAAGAAGTGGGAGGTGTCAGAGGCTGTTGGTGCGCTTGTAATCTTGCGGAATGGGAAATACGTGCACGTGGTCAGCGCTGAGGGGGAGGTCGAAGGGGATGAAGATAGTCAGGTGGATTGGCAGGTATGGGTGCGCGATGCTGATACTGGGAAGGTTGTCGCAGGTCCCTTGGACGGTCACACCCAGTTTGTGATCGCTTTGGATATTTCCCCAGATGGGCGTATCTTGGCCAGCGGGTCACTCGATCGCACAGTGATTTTGTGGGACACCAGCACCTGGCAGAGGAAAGGCAATCCCCTTTTGTGTGGTGCATATGTCGGCTGTGTCCGATTTTCTCGGACCGGTGAACTGGCCGTTGCTACCAACAAAGATATCCAAATATGGGACTTGGACCGAAGGAAGCGTCTTGCTCAGTTCAAGGGCCATCACGCCTTCAACAAAGCATGTAACCTCTCGCTCACCTGGACTCGTGATGGTGCCCGACTTCTCTCAGCAGGTGGTAAAGAGGATCCCGTCATCCGCTCTTGGGATACATCCACCTGGCAACAGGCCGGTGATCCCTGGACTGGCCATGACGAAGATAAAGCCATCCCACATATCATCTTGAACCCAGCTGGCACCCTTCTCGCATCGGCATCTGATGACCACACAGTTCGTTTGTGGCAGTTCCCCACAGGCACAGAAGTCGCCCGGTTTCAGCACTCGGATGACGTGTTTCGCGTTGCATTCTCGGTCGATGGACGCTCTATATTCAGCGGCTGCCGTGACGAGGGAGTCTCGCAATGGGAGATACCAAAGCAGGTCCTCGCAGCGGTGCGCAGTGGGTTTCCTGCTCGCAAGTACAATCAGGTGAAGTTCATCCAACTTTTGTTTCCCTCCACGCTCATGCGCGCCCATTCCAGGCTGGTCCTTCGCGGGGCAAGCAACGGGTGTGTGTTCTAATCCCGTTTGTGTTGCGACATGCTAACTTTTCACCAGTACATGAATGGGTTTTTCGACGTATGTGCTTTCATGGAGACCGTTCCATTCTGTTCTCACATACTATCAGTCAGAGATTTCTAGTCAGGGCTGCAATAAGCCGCTAAACTACAATCACATCACTCACTCTGCATTGTCACGCGCTAATGCAGGGCCTTCTTCGTCTTCTCGCTCATTCAATGTCCGAACCTTTTTCGATGGTGTTCAACCATCGTCAGACAGGGGGAAACAAAAGGCTCCAGAGGTCGTTGATGTTCCTCTCGGACAAGCGACATACGTGCGTTTTCTGCTATCAGATTTGGTTCGTGATATATAACTATGTCTTTCGCCAGCAAGATGTTGTTGGTGTGGACGACGGAACACGGCCGTATGAACTCGACTTCTTCTGTTGCCTCAGATGGTTTCAAAAGAAAAAGAAAGAGAAGAAGCCTGATCCACCACGCCCAGTCTATGATGACGAACTCGAGGACGACGAATCTGAGGAGGGCATCCCCACTGTTCCCATCCCTACTACCTGGTAAATGATTTCATCCATTTGTCGAATGAGAGACCTGATGTAGTTTGACAGTGTCCAACCTGCCCGGCAAGAAGACATAGAATTGAACCCAATGACTAGTCAGTCGCAGCCAGAGGCAGGACCATCCCGTCTTGTGCGGTCTTCTTAGTTTGTTTGCTTCAATTCCCAGAACCTACATCTTACTCGAAGCTTCATACCACCTTCGCCTCTCATGATCGTGACCTCTACGTGCGCCTTTACATGTATCTTACAGTGTATTACTTCATGGAAACTTTCATGCATATCTACCGCATATGCGGGTTCAGATTTTGATGTTGGGACTGGATCTCGTCGGCCATGTATGGAGGAATTGCCCGCTGTTGCTTTCTTCGTATTACGAGGATCCAAAACACTGATCAGCCAGTGGTCCCGTTGTGTCTTTCTAAACCTTTCCTCACAGACCGGATTATTCCTCACGACAAATTTTCTTATTTTAGAACTCGACACAATCTCAAATGAGAGGTTCAGTGAGTGGCACCCAACCAATTGATCAGGTGGTCTACTAAGGTACGTATTTTGTGCCATCTTCGTATTCACTCCGTGACACAGCAACTAGGTGTTGTGCAGACACAGCACCCAGGCACTGTGATGGCCATGCTTGCACCTTCCTACATTATTTTTTGCCTTGCGTCATGAGTCGTGAATGGCCATCAAGGTGTGGCACGAGTCAGGTCTGTTTTCTGCATGTTTTATTCCAGCCTTATTTCGCAGGACAGTGTCGTGTTTACCCGTTACCGCTCACACTGGACGGAGAGGTGGAGGCCAGATGCACTCGTGAACTAGATTTCTGCTGGTTCTGGTCCTGGTTCTGCTTTTGGTATTGAGATCATGTCTATGGGGCGGACAACAATAAGTTTCATACAGCACTAAAGTGTCGTTCCCTCCTTATGATCAATGACTAGACGGCTGGGTACATGGGTCGCGTGAATGACGTTTAAGCTGATCTGCGTTGTATGCCTCTTGAGGCGTGAAAGGCTTCGGGATGACGAGGAGGTTGTGCAGAAGGTGTATTAATCCGGCGTTGATTGAGGGTGCGTAATGGGTATGGGGCATGGGTATGTTGATCATAGCATGACTGTTATCATAGTAGACTGCTAATCATAATCATTTGCGATTCACTCCTGAGCCTGCCGGCTGGTGGGTGATCTGAGTACAGGTAATCAGAAATGAACGGAAACATGGGCTCTTCATCACTATGCTAACATCATCAGAACCGGGTGGATGAGCATGCAATAAGGATGATCATCCTGACAGCATTATGGTTTGCAGTTATTGGACGAGCCGAAATGCTGTATACCGTATCGCCACATGAACCTGTGCATAGACGATTAGCACCGCCTTGTGGAATCCATGACTGTAAGATATATACAGCACGCCCACCTTGCTAGTTTACAACTAGGCGAGAGAGAGCAAAAAGCCTGGTGAGTGCATATTCGTCCCTTGGGTTTTGGCTTGCGCTGGGGTTGAAGCTTCCTCGAGGGTCGGCTCTGGAAGCTTCAGAAGTTATAGCTCGTCGATGTAAGGCGTCTGGTACATCAGTCCAACTCTGACATAGTTCATGATCAATTATGCCAAGATCAACTCCAAAGCACACATTTGAGGGCCATGAGGACATCATACAGAGCTTCGTCTTCTTGCACGACAATGTCCACATCGTGAGTGGTTCTGGAGACGGCACGATGCGGAAGTGGAACTGCGACACAGGACTTATTGTTGGAGAGCCATGGAAAGGCGATGGAGGGATACATGCACTGGCGCCCTCACCGGACGGGAAGAGAATTGCGTGCGGGAGGGAAAACGGAAGCATTCAGCGCTGGAATACCAATGGAAAGATGGTCAATAGCGTGTTGACGTCGAGTGGCAGCTTTAGGAAGGAAGTGCTATCGCTCTCGTGGTCTCCCAGCGGAGGACATATTGCCAGCGGATTCGGCGATGGAACAATCCTCATTCAGAGAGCAAACAGCAGGCAATGAGGTGATCCCGATCGTTACGAGCCATCGCCAGGTGCTTGCTCTTGAATATTCACCTTCTGGTGACAGACTTGCGTCAGGCGGCGATACAATTTGCATCTGGGACACAAAGACTGGCAAGCTCATCGTTGGCCCCATCCAATTTAAAGACAAGTCCCCCGTGACAGTCGTTGATGTGGATGGACAGCAGCAAAATCTGTTGCAGCCTCGAACATATTCACACGTTGTTTCGAGAGTAAATCAGGGGAACTACTCCATCGCTTCCACCACGATAATTGGGTGAATTCCATCGCACTTTCACCCAAACATAATGTCCCAAGTCTATCGGCATCAAGAAACATACAAGCGAGTGTAAGCATGTGCACTTCCACTCTGGATTACGATTACTGCAATTCATCAACTTGACTTGATCCCGGTGAACGTGATTTCATTAATTATTGGATTCGAGTCGCCGGTTGGTCAGCTCCAACTTTAACTAACATAACTGCCTTGCCGCCATCTCACTGGACACTGGTGTCAATGTTTTTCATGGTCCGTAAATTCACTGACAAGACTCATTTCGGTCTGATTGCGCTCGTAAATCGGTCGAATTTGAACCACAAACGTACAAGTCCGGTTCCATCGTGACATCGTATAAAAAGCCAGGACAATCACAGGATATTTCATATTCTCAGCCGCAGTTAATAGCACTGCTGAAGCCTATCGAGCATCGGTTGTCCATCATGTACCACAAATCGCTCTTTCCTGACCTGCCAAAGTTCCCAGAATCTAATGTTCACCACCTGATCTTCAACCGGCCTGACCAGCAGGAGTGGCCAGATTACACATTGTTTCGTGAATGTGGCTACTGGCCAGCGGCATTCGTTCGGGGAGTTTCTGGAGCATGTCTGCGATGGCGCTACTGCACTAGGTGCTGATATGACGCAGGGTGACCTAGGTCTTTGCCCAGAGAATGGAGAGCTTGTAGGCATTCTGAGTGAGAACTGCCCAGTGCGTTGCATCCCATTGTTCAGCTGTGACTGCGAATTGACAACGTGATTTTATCAGGACTATGTAGCTCTGCTGCATTCCCTACTGGTAATCACAGTCCCGTTTGCGCTGTTCTCATCCTATTCAACAACGTATGAGTTGAAACACACCAATTCGCTCGTGCAGGCGACTAGGATCTTTGTCAGTCCATCGTTACTCCAACTCGCTTTGTCTTCGGGTCTCCCAGCAGATAGGATCTACCTTCTCGAAGGAGAGAGTAAAGGCCATACAAGCTACGACCAGCTCATCTCCTGTGCTCGAAAGAATGGCATTCCACGTCCGTCATGCTACCAAGGACACTCTGGCTTACCTCATTTTCCAGTGGAACAAGCGGTCCTCCCAAAGGTACGTGTCTCTTTTTACCACTGGTCACCCAATTGCAGAAACATGAACGCAGCGTCTGACTATATTGTTCAGCCGTCATGATATCCTACGGAAATATCACTACTACCGTCCTCTCAACGATGGTTAACGGTATGGAAATGGCTAAAACTTAGGCTGTATGTCTTCAGACGCTACTTTCTTGATTTTTCTGACTCCTTTGCCAGCCACCAGTATGGAACACCCCTGAGGGACTGCAAGTAACCTTCAGTGTCCTTCCGCTCTATCACACTATCGGCCTGTACACGACAAGCTTTCTCAGCTTCTTCAATCGCTCCACAATTGTCATAGTCCCGAAATGGGATATCAATATATTCTTTGACAGCATCCCGAAGTAAGTGCATACCAAGAGCATTTAACGTGTCCTGTATTACTTCTGGTACTCATACGCCGACCAGGTTTGCGCCTGTTTCTCAGACATACCAAGAGTTACCGAAGGTGCGTCCTCCATGTGTCGTGTGTAAATCCCTGGTGCTACTGTTAACCTTCGCAGGCTACGGCCTGTCCGAATTTGTAAATGTTCTCCTCATCTACAATCCTTCCAATTCCCTGACGTCATTGTCTGAGGTAGACAATGGCCATCACCATGAAACCCATCCCTGGTATGCTCGATGGATGCGCTAAGAACAAACCTGGTTCTGCCGGAATTCTCGTTCCTGGTGTCGAAGCCCGCATTGTCCGTCCCGACGGGTCTCTTGTGGGCCCGAACGAGCCAGGTGAGCTTTTCATCCGCGGAGGCTGTGTAGCGCTGGGATACAGGGGAAACGCCTTGGCTACTCGGGCAACGTTTGTTGATGGATGGGTACGCACGGGCGACCGGATGCGGATCGATGAGGACGAGGTGCTTTTGTAAGTTTCCTCCAATGAGTACCATATGCCCTCATCATACTAATGTTGGTCTACCCTGTTTGCAGCTTCGAAGATCGCACCAAGACCTGTGTCATCCATGCACATGGCCTGTTTCGTGTAGTACTGACCCCGTTCTTACAGGACACACTTAACATCTCAGGGATGCAAGTCTCTCCCATCGAAATTGAGAACACGATCCTAGCGCAGCCCGATAAGCTCATTACTGATGTGAGCGTCGCAGGCATTTCGGGCGGGCGCATGTCAGACGAACGCATCCCGTGTGCATGGATCGTGTTATCCCCAGCAGGCGTAGCTCTGGGTGGGAAAGAGGTTATGGCACGACTTGATGCGTGGGTGCAGGAGCGGCTGAGTCGGTATAAGTGGTTGAGGGGTGGCATTGGGATTGTGGGGGCCGTATGTTTTTCTCATTTTATTTTGGGGGATGGGTTGATTGAGCTATTGAGTAGATTCCGAAGTCGCCAACTGGGAAAGTGTTGAGGCGGGTCTTGGTGGAGGGGTATGAAAAAGAGGTGAAAACGAATGCGAAACTGTGAAGCGTCACATATGCATGTAAGTAGATGGTTCAAATGCGTGCGTAAAATTGCCTACGTTCTCATTCACCATTCTTCTTGCCAGCTCGGTCCAAAGTTAATTACACCGAAACTCCGAGGCATCCAAACGTGCACGCGAGTTGATATTATGGGGCTGGTATGTAACGTGAATAGTAACGAGTGGGGGACGCGAAGCGCTGTACTGGAACAACAACGGTAAATCTTAGTAAGTATCTTAATTGAACTGAACTGATTGACAAGTACCTAGAACAACGACAGTAACTACAACTTCATCAGTTGAATGTCTAGTACGAAAAATGTAGGTCCTCGCATCTGATTCTACTCGAGGCTTTATACGGGCTAACACAGAGACAAGGAAATTTTCAGTAATGAAGGGGGTAGACAGATGCATGTCGAGAACTCTCGGCCGACGTCAAAACACGTCGCTCGCTCGTGTCCTTTTGGGTGGCGCTCGCTTATATCCAGCTAGAAGTGTAATTTAGTCCTTATGCAACAGTAAGAAGTCGATTGACCCATGCAAGGTTCATGAGTCTCGCTCTCCATCAAAACTGTCACAAGTAGACGATCTTTAGGTACTTATGACTAATGTCAAAAACGGACTCGCTCAATATGCTCGAGAAGTTAACCTCGACCAAGCCCTCCTGACGTACCGGCATCCATGGTTCAAAGTGTTGCTTCCGGGAAGAGACGTTCCCGAGCCCAACAAAGTCGGTTGGTCTGGGTTCACATAACAATGGTAAAGTCGAACGCAAGGAATATCTAGGCATTCGGAACAGGATGAAGCCGGCCGACTTGCCTCTGATTCCTAGGATCCTGCATGATCCATGGCCAGTGACCTCAAGTATGCTAGCTGTGTACATCTCGCGTTCCCAAATTACGTTGAGCAAATAAATCCTGTCCTTATCGAGCCCTCTAACTTGAAACCCCCTTTCGTCAGCATCATTTTGACGTTCAAGGCCGCGCGAGCGATCAGTGAGAGCGAAGAATCTATCTCGCAAAGGTAGGCTGTACTAGATTTTGGATATGTGCAGGTCGATGGTTTCAAGGCAAGTCCGAAAGAACTCCTAGGCGTGGTGCTGGCACATCAGACCCAGTGAGAAACGGTCCTAGCCGTATCGACGGAAAACGACCGAAATATCGCGACAATATTTGCGTCGATTTGCGGAGACGGATGAGACTTATATGATATTTTCAGCGACTCGCATAGAGCGAGATATTGCAGAATCGAGCGTGTTTGCGTAGCGTAGATTCTAGTATATTGTAGTAGCTCCCAATTGACTTTTGTGTGTATGCGCATCGACGCAAATCGAGTGAAAACAATAATATTGCAATAGAATTACAAATGCAATCAAAAGTGTACTCTATATACCACTAGCACTCCCGCCCGCACATCTGGATGATGTAGCCCAGCTTCTGGCACATCCTAATACACAGCTCCAAGGACCAACTTGCCGATGGTACCTGGCAGTGTTGTCCACATTCTGGGAATCCTTGACTGAAATATATCATTGTTAGATGTGCTCACCAGGTAAGTAGACAGTACCTACAATGATGGCTCCCTTCGTGGCCGTGTTGAATTGGGGCAATAATACTAAGCCAGCGATGGTTCTGATATGATATAAAACAGTCAGTGAATGAACCTGACGATGCCAGACAACTCACAATGTCTGAAATGCGCGCATATAGTCATGCATTAGACGGTACCGGGATGGTTGAGGTCAACAGCAAGATTTTGCTGAGAGGACGAGATGATGGAGGAGGAAAAGAAAGCTGAGGTGAGTCGAGTGGGGATGGAATGTCCCGATGCATGAGTGCGTGAACAGCGTGTTGAACGACGTTGAACATTTGAACATTTGATTATACTGATCAGATCGATCGAGGATTGATGACATGTGTTTACATTTATCGATGTGCGTAGTTATCAGAATATTATTGGCATATATCGAGTTTTAACAAAGTTTAAACAAGTTGAATCAGCAGTCACGCATCGGCTAAGCCGAGTTTCACCGAGTTTCAGCTGACGAGTCATTCCTGACACATGCTCTTCAAGAGTCTCCTAAACGCTGGATATAGCTTGGACAACCTGAGTCCTGACCGTTCGTCCTCGCTACCTTTCACCGTTTGAGCACTCTCTGCTCGCGCACTTTCTGCGTCGTTTGAGCTAATATTTTGAAATCTCATTAACACTCAATTTCCGTCGTACCTCCATGTCTAACAGCGAGGATGCCACATCTACTACAGCACAATCTTCGCTTAGGGGGTCCGGATTGCCAGGGCCTTCAGCTGAAGCCAACACTCGAGGATCGTCTTCATCCCAACATGACTTGGCGGAGAAATGCCTCAATATCGTCGAAAACTATAAGCACGCCATCATCACCAAGTCAGAGGCCTATGTCTCTATTACAAAGATTGTCTCTGCAGCAACCAACGAAGCCACAGATCAAGCCGAGTCTTTTATCACGTCTCCGTACTTCGACATGCTTGATGAATGGGCACGAGGACTTGTCAAAACCAGAGATCAACGAGAGTCAAGTCCCACTCGACAGTCCGAAGATAGAGAAAGTGTCACTCCTAGAGAGATTGAACGTCAGCGAGAACCAAGTATTGAGGGAGAAGAACCCGTTAGGAAGCGTTGCAAGCTTGACCTCGGCTGTCTCCAACGAGCCGAGCAGTCTAGTACAGGAGGTCAGCTCTCCGCAAATCTCACGCGAACTAATGAACTCCTCCTCAATTGGTTGCAAGACCCCAAAGAAGTCCGCCGATGCATCATGTATCACCGTTGCAGCCCAGAATTTCACGAGGCTGGATGGACGGAAATCATTGCAGGAAAGTGTGTTAACCTCGATGCAGTTCACTCAATCATCTCCTCATCCCGCACTATCGACAAATGCATTGAGACCATCGGTGACATCGAGATCAAATTTGCTGGTACGTCCCAAGCAATCTCGAAGAAAATCACAACTGCTTCGCAGTGGTCAGCTGCGTGGAACAGAACCGCTAAAGCCATCAAGTTCGCGTTCCCTCATCAAGAGGATGAGCTCGCCGCATATGGCGAATACATTAATGACAGATTCGACCTTCATTATGAGCGGTCCCATGACAGAGTTATCAGATTCGACAAGGCTATCAGGAACAGAGCTGCCAATTCACGCAAGATTGAACTCTCCGATTTTGCAGCCTTCACGGATATCTATGAATCTCACTTCCAACCGGTGTCACGCACCAAACGTGTTTGGTAGCGAGAACATGGTTTTTTATTTATATCTTCATTTCCCATATCATTCCTTACTCACCTTTTCATTTGTTTCCCTTCCTTTCCTTTAATTTTTCGATTTTTTAGCGATTTTCAACAGTATTACGGCATCCCGCATTTTTACGGCATTTTGCATTCAACAAGGTTTATTCACCTTTCCCCCATTCACACGCTTCCAACGCTCTCCCATCTTCACCCACTACACTCTCAGACAACCTCAGCATCAGCCAGACCATGCCAAATTGCACCAATACGTCGAAAACCGCATCTTTATTCATCCTGTCCTCATCACCCTACCATTTCCAATCCTCTTCAGCGGCTTATATTCGTCGATATTCGTTGAACCATTCAAACCATTATCCACTCGCACCTCACCTTCATGATCACTGTGGACACCATGCCATTCCATCCTAACGCTCACCAAGAGATTGCAAACAACCAAGTCCCTATGCAGATGACCAATCCCTTTATCATGTTGGGGAAGCGTCTTACAGACTGTGTATATCCCATGATCCCTGCATGTCGACATTCTGCACCAACAACCACATGACATCTCTGCAGCAGAGCATTCGGATCATCACACCATCATGGCATCATAGCATCATCACTCCATTCCATTCTCCACTGCCCATATGCTGCGTCATTGCTGCGTCACAGCTCTTGCATCATCACCGCACAGCACTTTGTCATGCTTGCATAGCAATTGGTCATGATGACTCAGGTCATGAGTCATGGTTTGTAATGGTCACAGCCCTGCTTTATCATCGCTTTTTCATTCTCTGACTCATTCTTTGTCCTTATGACTCATTCTCCATTTTATGACTCATTCTGCATAGGATTTGTTCTATTTTTCGAAATTGCTCAGTCATTACCCCTGAAGCGCAGCACATTCATTCCATTCCCCCCTTTCATTGCCCTCTTCATTGCCCTACTCATTGCCTGGAGCGTTGCTTTGCATACACAGATGTACGCAGGTACTATACTCTATATAAACCCCTGTACTTTAGCTACAGAACAATCAACTTCATTCAGTTCACCATTCCATGTCCATTCCCCTCTGAAGCCTCAGATAGGCTTCGCATTTTTCAGTCCTCATTCATCATCATCATCTTCCTTGACATTGTTCACCTGGAACCTTGTCACTCTGCTCTATCTCTATTCCAGTCCAGTATTCATTCCAGTTAGCTGCCCCGTGTGCAGCTTCGTCTTTTCACACCTCCATCTAAACCTTCAACCACTCGAAGTGTTTGGAGTACTACAAGGGTCAGACCACTCCTTTGAACAACTACTGAACCAGCCTTCTGAGCACAGGAACCACTGACCAGTAGCGTTGTTTGGTTTGTTATTTTTGTTGAAGGTTTTAACAGACCGGCAACGAAGATCGACACCGTCATGTGGTAACCTCATACCCTGCCATTATGTCTTAGTGACAAAACGAGGCCCTGGAGGTGAGAAGTTGAAACTGCGTGCTCGGTTAGTAGCTAACAGACAATGTCAGCAGTATGGCGTGGACTACTTTGAGACTTTCGCACCAACCTCCAACATGTCCACTATACGGGTCATTCTCACCATGGCCACCCACTAGGATTGGGAAATCCACCAAGTCGATATCAAGAGTGCTTACCTGTATGCGGACATCAAAGAAGAAATCTTCATGTGGGTGCCACCAGGCTACTTAAAGGCTGGACAAGAGAGAAAGGTCTTGAAGCTGAAATGGAGTCTCCTGGGGTTGAAACAAGCTGGGTTTGAGTGGGTGGAAGAGTTAGCAGGAGTATTTGTGAAGATGGGTTTTTCCTGCTCACAAATCGACCAGGCTGTATATTTCAAGCACTCTCCGAGCGAGCATGTCATTATTACCGTCTCAGTGGATGACATGGCTGTGACTGCCAACCACATCACCCATATAGAACACTTCAAGGCCCAGATTTGCCAGTACTTTGAAATATCGGACCTAGAAGAACTTAGTTGGCTCTTGGGCCTAAAGGTCGAACAAGATCGCGAAGCCCGCACCATCACTCTATCTCAACATGCTTATGTTAATACCATCCTAGAGCACTTCTACCTTACAGATGCAAAGGCCGTGCAGACACCAATGGATGTAGGCACAGTCCTATCCATCGACCAGTCACCCACAACACACACAGAGCAGCAGGCCATGCAGGACGTACCATACCAGTGGGCTATAGGGTCCTTAATGTATGCTGCCATGAGTACCAGGCCAGATATTGCCTTTTCAGTTGCCACACTCTCCCAGTTCATGCATAACCTGGGACGAGCACACTGGGAAGCTAACAAGCATGTCTTTCGGTACCTCAAAGGCACAGCTGACATGGGACTCACACTTGGAGGCACAGATCAAGGGATCGAGGCCTACGTCAATGCAGACTGGGCATCCCAGCTGCACAGACATTCGATCTCAGGCTATATCATTATGCTGAATGGAGGACCTGTTGCATGGAGTGCACGCAAACAGCCCTTGATAGCACTGTCAACTGCAGAGGCTGAGTACATTGCCCTTACCACAGTCACATGCAAAGTCCTCTACTTACAGTGGCTCAAAAAACTGTCCGCATGTTTGCGCTATTTTGACTGTTTACATCATTGTACAAGAATGGATAGGTATTCCCAGGACATCCTGCCATGGCCTGGGAGTACTACATCAGGGCTTCAAAATGAGCCCTTACCCGTGGGAATTTGTGGTCATATGGTGGCACTATGTGGTTTGCAAAACGATGACTCATGTGGACAGTTTTTTGACTCAGATATTTTGAGAACCTCCTCCAAACTTGAGTGTCCCATTAATCTCTCTGTCTGTTAGAGGCCCCCCCTTCTTTTTCCACACATATACCTTTCCATCTGACCCAATCCTGTTGATTTTAGTCTCATCTGACCATATGACACGCTTCCAGTCCTCTACAGTCCAGTTTTGATGGGCCAGGGCAAAGTCCAGTCTTCTTTTTCTATGACTGATAGAAAGGAGAGGCTTCTTCTTCTTTGTTACAGCCTTGAGGTTGGCTGCCTTGAGAACATTTCTCACAGTTTGTGAAGATACAGGGGTAGTGATGATGGAATTGATGTGATGAGTGACTTGGACAGCATTGTCAGCCTTTCCTGTAGTAATATGCTGAATAATGGCCCTCCTATCAGTAGAGGTGAGTTTGGATGGATGACCTCCACTAGAGTTTTCTTTGTCTGGGTGACATTCTTTGGTGAGCTTGGCCACAGTAGACTTGCATACACCAGTTCTAGATGCTATTTGACGAGCAGAGAGGCCAGCAGTAGAGAGAGAGAGGATGTTATCCCTTTGAGCAGAGGAGATGGCTTTCATGGTGATTATGACTATCATACATGAGACTCCCTTCATTATATAGTGAGAGATAGGTTTAATAATGCCATAATGACACCACATTATAATTTATTTAATAACGGTATGACTTTATGGTGTCATAACCATTAATTTATATAGTTTCAATCTAGCCTCAAAAAACTGTCCACATGAGTCATCATTTTGCAAACCTCATAGTGCCACCATATGACCACCAATTCCCACGGGTAAGGGCTCATTTTGAAGCCCTGATGTAGTACTCCCAGGCCATGGCAGGATGTCCTGGGAATACCTATCCATTCTTGTACAATGATGTAAACAGTCAAAATAGCGCAAACATGTGGACAGTTTTTTGAGCCACTGTACAGCTGCTCATTGATGAACTCTACGGACCAGTGGAGCTCCCTACCCCCATTTATTGCGATAACCAAGCTGCTATAGCTCTTGCGTCGAACAACAAGTTCCATTCCTGCACTAAGCACATTGACTTTCGATATCACTTTGTCCACACGCATGTCAGAAACGGTACCTTCGCACTCATCTATTGTCCCATGGAGGACAACATCATGGATGTGTTCACAAAGGCCTTACCATGTCCTCGCTTCCAGAAGCTACATGCTTGGATGAGCTTGGAGAATTGCGCTTGAGGGGGAGTGTTGAAGTCTGCTGATACGATAGAGTCAGAGGACAGACCAGGAGAATGAAAGTGAGACTGTCCAAGCGCAACAAGCACATATGACAAGGCAATGCATTGATGTCGGCCAAGGCTCATCAATATGACAAAGTCCATCCCTATGATACATGCAATTTACTTATCTATGCTAACCCTACTATAAAGAACCACCCGCATCGATAGAGCATCTCAGATC
The DNA here is from genome assembly GCA_016628065.1 of Suillus lakei. Taxonomy (NCBI): domain Eukaryota; kingdom Fungi; phylum Basidiomycota; class Agaricomycetes; order Boletales; family Suillaceae; genus Suillus; species Suillus lakei. The sequence continues at coordinate 20,357 of JABBWA010000128.1, forward strand.
TTTCCCAGAGTCTGAGATGTGAGTTAGATATTTTTCCATCATCTTATAGAGCTAACATACCCTAGATACATTTGTCTTACTAGGTACTTTACCCGCTCTGAGATCTTTCCCAGAGTCTGAGATATACATTTGTCTTACTAGCTCACTCTCCCGTCATGCACTCGCCTCAACTCACTTGACCCTGCTCATCTGCCCTTGTTTGCATGTTTGTGTTTGTGTCTGTCCCACACTCATTTGCATTCATTTGGTGCAATCTAGGTGCGTCCTTTTTGTTTATCTATCACTGACAAGCATCTTCGCTCATTTCTGTGTGCTTGTGCATGTCTATGCTTATCTCGGCGTGTCTGCGTCCGACGTTGATGTGTTGTTCGATCATCATGCTCAGTGAGTCAATTTTCACATCCATTGTGTGTGTTGTTCAACATTATGTTCACTCTCATTCACATTCTGACAGTGTTGACAGTGTCGGTGATGTTCTCGCACGTTTGCATTCATTTACATATGCTTATGCCACTGTGTTTGGTTTGCACACATTTGCAGACATTATCATACATTTGCATGTATTTGCAAACACTTATGGACATTTTTGCATATCCATGCTTGTTGTCGCATCTCCCCGCACGTATCTGCGCATATTTCTGCAATATCTATATACCAGGTGTGTTCTACAACTTCTACTCCCTTCATCTCAATGCTCCTGCCTCCAAACGTCCTCCACTATCTCTCACCTCGCTGCCTCCTGCTACCCTTGTTCATTGTCTGGGTAACAATCCACTTGACCATTGTGAATTGGAAATTTTTGGTTCAGTTCACGTTTGAACCCCCAAAAAACCGAACCTGACCACTCTGAACTGTTCATGAAGGTTCAGTTCTAGGTTCATCATCTCTGGTAGAACTGGACCTAGGTTCAGTTCGTGGTTCTCGTCCAACCTCCTCTGAACTGGACTGAACCAGACCGCGGCAGCACTACTACTATGTACTACAGAAGTAGACTGTAGTTCCTCTGAGTTGTACTACAGGCAGCTATATAGCACTACATAGTTCATGTAGCACTACTACTGCCAGCTTCAAGCAGCTATATAGTCACACATATATCACATAGTAGTAGTAGTAGCACGCAGAATCACAAAAACAATGGAATTCGAATGCCTACTAATCAACAAATCAACATATTTTATGACTCACTAGCCTCCACATCATCCTGCTCCTCAAGTCGGTACTCTTGGATGGCATCTTCAAATGCCGCGTCACTGATCTGGGATGCAGATGATGAGATAGTAAGGGCATCGACACCTGCATGGAAACTTCAAAGCACAAAAATTAGAATATCATTTTCAAAAAGGACACTGTTCAATGCACCGAGCCATGTCGTGCAGATTGACACAAATTCTTTCAAGGAGTTTGTAAGGTGCCGTGTGCTTTCCCCACGAACTTGTGATGTGCAGGTCAATAGTTTTGCAAAGTATGATATAAATCAGATGAAGAACACACAGAGATCAGACGACTCACCATTTTGACACCTGCAGGTGTCAGTTTGACATTGAGGCCTTTGATTTGACATGCCTTGTGCCAGGCTGCTTTTGCCAATGTCATCTCAACAGCAATGTTGTCGGGAAATGGCGCCTGGGTGACTATCAGACACTGTAAAATAGAGGTTGCCGTCACAATAAAAATGGAGATGTTACTGTCAAAAGGTTAGCTGCATGTCTTCATCACAGCCCCAATGCTCACTGGCTTGCAGGCCAAAGTTCAATGAGCCTATGTATCTGCTTCCTCTGCCGTTTCGCCAAACACCTGGCCCTGTCGTGGTTCCTCAGTCCTACTTGCAAAGACTAATTTTGGAGCATTGGGAGGCAGAATTGAAGAGTTGCGAGCAAGCAAAAAAATTGCAGCTCTCAGAAATGGTGCTGGGTCCAGCTCTTACCTTACTGCAAGCAAACTCATGAAGACTCATTGTAGAGCACTGGGAGGCAGAAGTGAGGCGTTGTGAGGAGGCCAAATGGGCGCAACTTTTAGAGTTAGTGTTTACCACCCATGGTATATTGAGACTAGTGTAGTGTGGCAATTATAGTGTGCCGTCTCCAAGACTAGTGTAGTGTGCCGGCAGGGCCTGCCTTTGAAAAAAACCATTAAAAAAATGTTACAAAATTAGCAAACAACCTCTGAAACACTCACCATGCCTCACTGCGAATTCTGTACTAAGGAGATGCCTACATTGGGAGGTGTCAAGAAACATATTGCAGGACGCCCTGACTGTAGAAGGTAATGGGAGCTGCTGGTTGAAAATCAAAATGACATTGGTGTACCTACAAACCAAGCCACCAACACCAGCACCGACTCTCACGCTGACTTGTATTCCCCCCATTGCCATGATCCATGTGCTAGTGACTCACCACAGCAGTGGTGCATTAGAGCGACACCTGAAGTGCAGCCTGGTGCTGGCCAAAAACCTGGGTCCCCCACTAGATTTGATATGGTGCTGATAAGTGATGGTGTTTGGATGTTGAATTTGTGGATATTTGAAGGTAAGCAACACTTACTATTCAAGGCCTTAATGTCACAACTGAAATGGATACTGTAGGTGTGTGAGCTGTGCAAGTTTGCATTATATTCACCCTGCCTTGTCAGTTTCAAGTTGGGACGTTCTCCCGAGTGCTAGCTTATGTTGAGTGGTTCACACCACTTCGGGAGCCAGATCCCTCCTCTGGCCTATGTCAAGTGTCATGTTTGACTTGTCAGCTGCATCAGAATGCAGCCATGATACATCTAGATGAAATTGTTCATCTGTGTCACCTTATTCTGAAGTTGGGACCATCTGTTGACCCCAGGTAGATGAGTGTGAATGTCTATGAGATGGCACATGATTTTTACTTGAATACTTATGTTGACCTTGAGACATTTTGTATTTCCACTCATAGTGACTAGAACTACTACTACTGCTATTGTACTACAATGACTACAGGTTGCTACTACCACCACCTGTTGCTCTACATAGTCTTAGTTTCGGCTGCACTAGGTATGTAGTACTATATAGTAGCCTGGTTGCCTACATAGTACTACACCGCCTATGTAGCACTATATAGCTGCCACTATGACTCTGATGATTTGGGGTTTTTCCTGATGTAAGCCATACAAGGACTCCCGCCTTCAGTTGGTCCTTCATGTTTACAGTAGCAATTCAGGAAATACAATATTAGCACAGTCTTGTTCTTTGTTCATCTCCCCAAACAGACACAGCATTTTGAACAATTTGTACTCTACCCATACATTGGAGAAGACAATCTTGCCCCTGGTGACTATCCTGAAAGACAAAGGGATGGTACCACTGGCATTAGCAAACTAGGATTTTTGCCACAGACCTCACAGGCCTCACAAACATTCCACAAGATTTTACAAGGCCTCACAAGGTTACCACAAGGTCACAAGCTTTGACAGTGCTTACAAGACTAAGATTACTAGTAGTCTCTTACTCAATAGTCTAACTCAATAGTCTAATGTAATAGTTCAAACTTGACAGTCTTAACTCAATAGCCTTAACACAATAGTTTAATAAGATAGTCCAAACTCAATAGTCTTAACACAATAGGCAAACACAATAGTCCAAACTCAACAGTCTAATATGATAGTCATATCTCAATAAAGACTGTCCATTTAAGACTATCAAGTTTAGATTATCAAGTTAAGACTATCCTATTAGACTATTATGTTAAGGTTGTTGAGTTAAGACTATCAAGTTTGGACTATTGTATTAGACTATTGAGTTAAGACTATTGAGTTTGGACTATTGTATTAGACTATTGTGTTAAGACTATTGAGTTTGGACTATCATATTAGACTATCATGTTAAGACTATTGAGTTTTATTCTAAGTCCAGTGGATAATGGTATATATATCAGTTGCAGCCTACATCTATATAAGCTCATATAAGTGCTGCTTGAAAGTGTGAGAATTGATCATGTGATGTCAGCTGGTGAGCTGCATGGTCAAGAGTTCAAACCAGGTAAGTGGCAAAAATTAAACTATTAGAATGGGTCAAGTAATACAAATTAGTTGGTGATAGGACTAATGGTTAGTAATTGTTTTCTTTTATTGACAATAATATTGAAAATTATACAGGACTATAGACTATACAAGCTCACAGACATACAAGTTGTACAGTCTGTGCCTCCTTGTACAAGCCCCCACTAGTTTGCTGATGCACCCAAAAGAAAGTTTCCAGGCATGTTCATTCAGAAAAAGTGGCCTGAATTCAGACAGTATCTATCCAGTTGGGAGTCTTTTTATCTTCATGTTCTGCTACTCCACTGACCCACAGTTTCTTTCATCAACCTTTGCACAATTCAAGGACAAATTTTTGCCACCTTCCATGAAGCAGCCTGTGACCTTGGACTATTTGACAATAAAAATGAAGGGTATCTTGCATTACAGGAAGCTGTTGAATCCCTCCAAACTCCTGCTCAACTTCAATTTCTATTCTCATAGGTCATCCTTCAAGGTTATGCAGCAATGCCTCTGTGGGAGGTGCAGCAAGTACATGAGCTCAGTGGACTTAGTAGAAGTCACTATATTGAATGTATATACCTGCAGTGAGTACATGAGCTGTGGGAACCATTAGCTAGATGTAAGTAGTGTGGATAATGTACTGACCTCAGTGGACTTAGTAGAAGCCACTGAGGAAGTTCTGCTGCATGCGAACAAAGGTAAAACAAATGTGCTTATGTAATGTAGGTATAATGGACATAGCGAGCATTATAATGTGCAACAGGAGGAATTTCATGAAGTGATATTCATCAACCACATCCAGAGGCTTGGAGACCAGATTAATGGTTACAAATTCTTACTGCAAATCATTGACAATCTGCTATCTCATTCTGGAAGACACCTCACTGACTTTGGGCTTTTTCTCCTCCCAAACAGTCCATTGAAGTCTACAATGAAGAAAGCTATCCGCACAACAATCACGCAGCATTTGAAGCACAAGTCAACAACATGGGTGCACAGCTGAATGTGGAACAGAGACACATTCTCAAGTGCATTTCAGAGAGTATAGTCCAGCAAAGAAACAGCTTCTTTTTCATTGAAGGTCGTCCCATAGACTCATGACCAGTCTGTCTATGAGGCAAACCATTATTGATAGACAGACTGGTAAATCTGGGTTTGAATTTGGATAGTGTGCACTTTGGAGCTGTAACATGACCTGTAGCCAATAAAATGGTGATATAAATTGAAATAATAAATTGAAATAATAAAATAAATAATTCTCAATATTGATGCATTGGCGCTGCACTTACATCTCAATTGTAAAGTCTGCTCCTGCCTATGTCTTTCCTTCTAACTCCTACTTAAATTCTCCTTTGCATTTCTTTATCTCAGTTTGTCTTTCTTTTTCTAATAGGCAATCTATCAATACCTTTGCCCTTGTTGATTATGGTGCTACCACCTCTTGTATTTCAGACCATTTTGCATCTCGTCATTCTCTTCTGCATTGCTGCAAAGAGATGCCAATACCTATTATGGCAGTTGATGACTGTTTTATTGCATCTGGGCTGATCACCCATGATGTCATTACCCATATCTCTGTTGCTGATCACAAAGAGATACAGCCGCTTGCAGTCGTGTCTGTTGCTTACCCTGTCATTTTAGGTTTAGACTGGCTCCACCAGCACAATCCCAACATTGATAGGGAAGAGTCTACTCTCTCTCGACTATTGTGGACTCACTCACAAGAACCCTGTTATTGTCACAGCGAAGGGCTTTGGTCCTAAGCTACCTTTGCCACCCTTGAAGCTTAACTCCATGCCTACTGTTGGAATAGGCTTTGGTGTTTCCAATGCCACCTCATACTCAGCCCATGCATTCTCGACACTCCTGTTACCATCTTTTGACCTACCTAAGACTGCTCCTAGACCCCAGTCTTAGTGGTATGAAACGAAACTTCATTCCTCTCCTCTCTAGTTGCATGGAATGGCTATCATAGGGTCACTCTGTCCCCCTAAGTTTGTCCCCTTGACCACCCAGTATCTGTTTCATCTCAGGCAAAGAAATTTGCATGGGCAGCCTCCATAGTCTTCTCCCCCTCCAAATTCAAGAAGCTATCCCCTCATTGAGCTTATGATGTTGACATTGAGCTCAAAAAGGGGAAGACACCTCCCTTTGGACCTCTTTACTGTCTCACTCTCCCCAGAACATGAGGCACTTGCCAAGTATGTTCACAAGAACCTTGATCATGGTCACATTTGTAGTTCCACTTCATCTGCGGGTGCCCCTGTCCTTGTAGTGAGGGGTTTTGATGCAAGCACAGGTGTCACAGGCTTCCACATAGCATCAGACATATGTTTGCATGCTGGGCCATGAGTAGTCCCTAGAGATGAGTCCAGATGTTCGATTATGTCCTGGATGACCTGCAATGACAGCATCATGATGAGAGAATAGGGTGTTAGCATGTAATGGGGAGGGAACAAAAAGTTTTCCTTTGTGGAATATGAGACCACCTTCAGAGGCAAAATCTGTATTGCCACACACAAGTGCTTCTCACCTACTCAATGTCTTCTTGAAATGCTGTTTTAAAGTGTTTGATGAGGTCCAAATTGTTAATGGACAGGGTTGTGATAGCATTGAGGCTGGTCAGAGATAAGGATTCTGTGTGTTTAGTTATTAGTATGACACGATTCTGACCCAATAGGGTCTCATCCCCCTTCTGCGGGAAGAAATTGGGCCAATGAGAGGGAGCATCAGCAATATTGCCCTTGCCTGGAGCCCATGATAAATAAAAATCAAAATTGGAAAGAAACATCACCTAGCGTGCTTGTCAGCAGTTAAGGACACAAGATAACATGAAATACTCAAGGATTTTGTGATCTGAAATAACAGAAATGGGGAAAGGTGAACCAAGTAACCATGTTCACATGTCATGGAAGGTGTTGACAACAGCAAGTAACTCCTTGTTATGCACCTTGTAATTAATTTCTGCAGGGGACAGCTTGCGAGAGTAGAATGCAACCAGGCGAAGATGGCCCTTGTGGTCAGGTTGTTGAAATATACCTGAAATTGCAAAATCAGAGGCATCAGTGGACACAGTGCATGGTTTCCATGGGTTAAAGTGCTGGAGGACAGGGGATAACATGAATGCTTGCTTGAGTGTGTCAAAAGCACTGCAGGCTACATCTGTGAAGTTGAAAAGGACATTTTTTCGAGTCAAGGCAGTCAGTGGATGAGTGATATGAGAGTAACCATCAATGAAACAACAATAAAAATTAGCAAACCCAAGAAATGATTGGACATCCTTTACGGATGTTGGTTCAGGCCAAGACACAATCACTGCGGAAATGAGTTTTTGAGCAGAGCAAAATCTGAGTGAGATACTAGTAGTAATCAGATCCAAAATGTACCTACCTTATAATCCAACATAAATCAGACATGCGGCCAAATTTGAGAAATAATAGGTGTAAACAGGCCATTTCAGGGCCTTTTGAATGGTTTTCAGAGGACCTTTCCAGATCTTCATTTGCCTGTGAAATGTATGCTGTCCCAACACAAATCAGCCTGTGGACATATGGTTTTCAACTGTCTGAATTTGCTCTGCATGCTTGAAGGTGCATTTCTCTAAATTTTCACTAAGTCCATCATTCACTCAAAAATGTCGGATGAACGCTTCACTATCAAATTAGACTTGCCTGCACAGCTCAATACATTTAGTTTTAGCTTCACTATGATGAAACCAGGTCCTGTAGTAAGTGCATAGTATGACCATGCCCTCTTTGCCAGTTGATAATTTTTTTCTTCTAGAAAGTTGAAATCTCCATTGACAAACAATTACAGCTACCCAACATAAAGGTTCCTCTGCCCTATAGTCTCAGATCTCCTTCATTTGTGGCAAGATGGTATCAAGATCCCTATGGAATCATGTCCTGAAGGTCGTATTGTTCACATCATTCTGGTTGCTGTTGTATGCAATAAACCAGCAGCGCACAAGATAGGTGGATTCACATTGCATTCTCACACCAACTTCTGTACAACCTGTTGGATCAACATCACCAACAAAGACAAGCATTCTGTGTTCGCAAAAGGGGGTAACTTGCAAATACAACATTTATTTATGCTACTAAATCACATCTACAGCTTTCAGAGTGAGAATGGATGAGGAGCAAGATTCTACAACCTAAGCATGAACTTGAAACATTCCACAACATGTTGGCTGATGTACATACTCCTTTATTATTATCAAAGTGTTCTATACTAACATATCTCATAGTTTGTCGTCCCTAGATCATGCAGAAAACTTCCCACCAACATCGGTATACCATCAGGAGGCTCCCTCACCATGGACCAATGGTTGCTATTGGCCACCATGTATGGTTTTATAGTTGTAAGTCCACTTGCCCTTATCTCCAGACTTGACCATGAACTAATATGCGCACCACAGATCCCGCAATTATGGTCCAAGTGTCTCCCCACTGATCTTGATGATCACATCCTACAGCAGCGTGCCGCCGTGATCAAGAGGGCAGAGGCAGACAAAGAAGCCAACACTGCTCAAAAGGCCCATGACAAGCAGACCCTCGCTGAGGTGAAGAAAAAGGTAAAGATGCCTACGAAGCAGAGAAGACATGGATCATGAACAACAAGGTCAACACTGCTGAGGCCAAAAAATAGGAGAAGTTGAGACTCGCCTCTCTCAAACAGGCCAAAAAGCAGGCGGAGAAGATACGTCAAAGCATGGAGGAGAAACTGAGGGCTGCAGAGCATAGGGTAAAGTTTAATTTTACCATCATTAAGCTTACTGACTCACATATACCAAAGGCTGGCAAGCACAAGGCTGTTGCCCAGACAGTCTTGGAAGTTTCCCATTCTGGTATTTACTGCTGTTTACTGTTGTTTACCAAAACTTCGACTTAAGTAGTGAGTCCACTGGTCAGTTCACTTTGTGCAACTGACTCTGGACTCAAGTGTGTGACCAAGTCACCATTAATAACAACTTTGCAGTCTAGCAACCATATTCTTATTAATTGTGGTGATTGAGCACTATGTCACTGAAGTATGTCTTGGAAGTGTCTTGGAAGTGTCTTGAAAGTTCACTATTCAGTTATTTACTGTTGCTTATTGTTGTTTACCAAAACTTCGACTTAAGTAATGAGTCCATTGGTCAGTTCACTTTGTGCAACTGACTCTGGACTCAAGGTACTGTAATATTACTATACTGGTAATTAAACTTTGTGCAACTGACTCTGGACTCAAGTGTGTGACTCAGTCAACACTTCTAACAGGTTATGAGCCCTGCACTTTAGCAGTTGAAATTTTCGCCCACTGTCAGCCACCAACCACTCCCATCTACTCAGCACCTTTACAATCGCATTTTTTGCGCCCTCCAACGCCCTAGATCGCCCATTGGAGTACTAGTTGGTTGAGAGAAAAGTTTTCAGTGGTATACCTAGTTGTAGTTGAAGCTTCTGGAGTCATAGTTCGCATTTCTGGACCCAGACCCTGATTGGAATGCAGACACAGGTGCCACCTCTCATATGACCCCTCATCACCACTGGATGCGCAATTATACCCCCAAATGTGTCCCAATAAAGCTGGCTGATAATAAAGTTGTATATTCAGCTGGGGGTGGGCACTGTGGTCTTTCAGCCTGTGATAGATGGAAAGAAAGTCAGGCAGGTCGAGTTTAGCAAGGTTCTCCACATCCCAGACCTCAGGAATAATCTACTGTCTGTCCTATACCTCACTCGCAACTCCGGCTTCACTGTCCACATCAATGCAACTCACATGTCATTCCAACACTCACCAGGTGCCCCTCTATTCATTGCCAGCATCAATGCCAGCAATGCTGCATTCCTGGATGGATTCACGGTCCCATTGACAGAATATGCCTCTGCAGCGACCACATTGACCCTGGACATCAACCTGTGGCATAGGAGACTGGCCCACCATCACTTGGCAGGAGTCAAGACACTTCTAGACCACAAACTAGTCACTGGAATGAAGTTGGAATCCAGAGCTGCACCAGATCCTATCTGTGAGCCATGCTTAGCTGGCAAGATGCACGCCAACCCCTTCTCATCGTCTGAATGGCGTGCCACCAGGCCACTAGAGCTTGTCCACACCGACGTACACCAAGTCACTCATACCAGCTTCTCTGGCTATCGCTATTGGGTCACCTTCATAGACGATTACTCCAGACATCGATTTGTGCTGCCCATCAAAGCCAAATCAGATGTCTTTCTGGCTTTTAAGACCTTTAAGGCATACGCTGAGAACCAGTCAGAGAGAAAGCTGAAGACCCTGAGAGATGACAAGGGAGGGGAGTACATGAGCAATGAATTCTTAGAGTTCACCAACTCCTGTGGCATTGTGAGGCAGCACACTGTCAGGAATCGCCCCCAACAGAATGGTGTTGCTGAGAGGGCCAATAGACTGCTGTCTGAGCGAATGACAGCCATGTTGGACGAGTCTGGGCTTCCCAAGGCTTTCTGGGGTGAATGTCTTGCTGCTCTGGTCCATGTGTGGAACAGATGCCCCACAGATGCTGTTGAAGGTGCCACACCTTATGAGCTATGGCACCAAAGGAAACCAGACATCTCCCACCTTCGAGTTTGGGGTTGCACTGCCTACGTGCACATTCAGAGGGATAAAAGAGAAGCCCTAGGATCGCATATGGAGAAGTGTGTGTTTATCGGCTACCCAGAGGGATACAAGGGTTGGAAATTCTACAACCCCACCACCAAAAAGACTGTCATTGCAGAGAGAGCAGACTTTGATGAAAGATACTTTCCCCTCTCCAAGCGCCCTACTTCTCCCACCATTTCACCCTCAGACCACCCTGATGTGATCCCAGTGCCACCAGAAGCTGTAGTACCAGCACCCACACGCCCTAGAGTGCCTGCACCACCTCCCAAGTACATCCCACCTCACAGACGTCTTGACTCTTCACAATATATCCCACCAGACTCTGACACCGATTCTGATGATGAGTCCAATCCTGATGAGAATCTGTATCATGGGTGGGTGGGTGTGCCTCCAGCAGCTCCAGCAATCACAGTCGCTCCTGCAGTCCTGATCCAGCTCCTAGACCGCCCTCTCCTATTGGCATTAGTGCTAGACTACCTCGACGCACCAGGCAGGCCCCAAGAGAATGGTGGAAACTCTCTTTGCTGAGGGATTTGAGGTTGCTTACTCTGCTGGCTCGGCTGAGCCTCTGTCTTATGGGGAGGCATTGAAGCGCTCGGATGCTGAGCAGTGGAGACAAGCAGCTGTTGAGGAGCTCAATGCTCACTCCAGCAATGGGACTTGGAAACTCATCCCTAGACCAGTTGGTCACAAGGTGATAGGATCCAAGTGGGTCTTCAAAGTCAAGCACAATGCAGATGGATCCATAGAGTGCTACAAGGGCAGACTTGTTGCAAAAGGCTACAACCAGTGTCCTGGCTTTGACTACGTCGAGATCTTTGCTTCTACAGTCAGGATGCCCACCATTTGAGTTGTCCTTGCCATTGCTGCAATTCATGACCTCCACCTTCGCTTCATCAACATCTCTCATGCCTATCTCAATGGGGAGATGGACTGTGAAGTTTACATGGAACAGCCTGAGGGATTTCCTGAGGGCGACCCAAAGAAGATGGTCTGTCTCCTGCAGAAGAGCATCTATGGCACCAAGCAAGGTGGAAACTGCTGGAACAAGAAGATGCACTCTGCCCTCGAGTCTCTAGGCTTCACACAGTCCTACTCCAATGCCAGCATCTATGTCTATGTCAAGGGCGAAGTCCGCATCATATTGCCTGTCTTTGTGGATGATATGACCTTTGCATCGAAATCTGCTTCTGCAATTGATCAGATCATTGCTGACTTGTCTCAGCACTTCAAACTTAGAGACCTAGGCCCTACCACTCAACTGCTTGGCATCAAGATAAACAGAGGGGCAGATTAGATAGGAACTGAATACTGATTATAGGGTTAGGGTTGATAGAAGCACTGATTTGTGCACGGAATATGACAGTCCACTGGTACTAGCAAGACAATATACTCTCCCAAGGTAATCTCAGAGATAAACATGACCACTGTATGTTATGATAAGTGATACATGTGAATAAATTGGATTTTAGTGACTCAGACATAAAATTCTACTAATTTAGCTTCACAGTTGTTTTAAATGCAGCTCCTGCATGGACAGATACATATGTTTCTTAAGAGGTGAGTACCTAGCAGACTTTGGAGACATGATAAGATTGTCATGGATGCCTACCATATTTGCACCATGGTGGTGGACATTCCAACGCATCTGCTCAAGGTGCTTAGACCCAGGTTCTTATTTGAACCCTACTATTATTGCTTTCAATTGTGAAACAAAAATAAGGAGGAATCAGTGTTGTTTTGCTGGCTTCATCTTTGGGGTGGTCTTCTACATGTGGCACACAGAGGGCTTCTGGAAGTTAATGATCAAGGAGATCTATAGGAGTATTGATCAAAAGCTATGATGAGTTCTGGACTTGGATAGTCCAGGAGACCATTAATGAAGGCAAGTACAACAATCTCCTTGAGGTATTTTTTTGGTTTTATGGTGAGATAGAGAAAGCCAAACCATGCTTAAACCCAATAGAAACCCCTTATGGTGTGGTACAATGAGAATGAGCATAATATAATTTTATTGTCATACCAATACAAAAATCAAAAGCAAACATCAATTGCATATACCCACCCTTTCAACTCTTATCTAAAAAATTGTGTATAAGAATAACACCACTTACACTAACAGCCTTGGATAAATCCAATCACTCTGGTAGTGCTCATGTGAGCCTTTCAAGTACATATACCCACTCTTTTTTTAACTTGCATGAAAAAATCAAGTCTGTTCAACAAGAATAACAATGTCACTTACACCTATAAGCCTTGGAAGATGAAAATTAGCAGAGGAGTCCTATAAAATTCCACTGGCTATACAACAGGAGGTACTCTCCCATCAAAAGCTCTTTCTAAAAATGCGACCAGCGCACGATGGTTGGGTGACGACCAACCGTCAGTAGTAAAGTTTATTTTGAGTCAGATCAAATTTGTCAAACCTGATTCAGGTCAAATCTTAATTTGAAAATTTTGAGCCAAGGAACCAGGTTGAACCAATTCACTGTGGTCCAAGTTAATTGTGCCATGGACTCATTAGGGCCTGAGTCAAGAAACCTTCATGCCTTGCTAAGTTCAGAGAGGGAAACTAGAAGTTAGTATAAGGACCATAGGGAGGTGTTATGGGGATCATTAGAGCATATGATAGGAACCACTAGAGGGTGGTGTAGAGACCAATAGAGGATATTACAAGGATGAATAAGAAATCAAATGAGCACTGCTATATGGTAGTTAACTTACTTATATTTCATGAGCTACTATACCAAGTCCATTGGGAAAATTCACAGACTACATATATTTCCCATTTGTGAATTTATTAGCACCATATATTCTCAAGTTGGGAATTCTCCATCATATGTATCAGTTCCCCGTTACTTAAATTCTGAGATTGGGACTTTCCCACTGACATATATTCTCAGGTTGGGACATCCCTCATCCTGATATTATGTGGTTGGAAAGTTCCAGATCATGTATATTCTGAAATCAGGAATTCCCCTTCACCTAAGATTCAGAGATCAGATGTCCCAGCTCCAATATATTCTCAGCTTGGAATATCTCCTCCCTTATATTCTGTGGTTGGGAAGTCCCATATTACATATATTCTGAAATCAGGAATTCCCCTTCACCTAAGATTCGGAGATTAGATGTCCCAGCTCCAATATATTATGTTTTCAGCTTGGGACATCCACTCCCTAATATTCTGTGTTTGGGTATTCCTAGATCACATATATTCTCAAGTTGAGAATTCCCACCTTCCATATATTCTGTGATTGGGAATTCCCGACTCCCATATATTTCAAGTCATGAATTTCCCTCTTCTGTACATTCCCAGCTTGAGACATCCCCTCACGTATTTTCTGTGGTTGGAAATTCCCATATCACATTTATTCTCACATTGGAAATCCCCACTCACATATTCTGAGGCTGGGAATTCTCAGATCAGATTTATTCTCACATTGGGAATTTCCCACTCCTATATATTCAAAGATTGGGACATTCCCCTCCCTTATATTCTGTGACGGGGAATTCTCCATTGCTTATATGTATTCTCAGCTAAGGACATCCCCCTCTCTTATATTCTGAGTTTGGACTTTTCTTCTTTCATGGTAGATAATGTGTGTGTTCTTGGGAGGCTTGCTAAACTAATCTAAAGGATTAAGTTAGCCGGATCTTATTTTTCTTATTGAAAAATAGAAGCTTTGTCTAGGAAAGATCCTTCTAGACACTTGAGTTGTCTTCCTGAATATATGGTGTTTCTGTGAGACATGATCAGATGAAGTGGCTAAAGTAGCAAGAGACTACCATGAAAAAACACAAACAGCCAGCCTACACCAAGAATCAGAAAACATTACCTTGCAGAGCAAGGTCACATCGATGTTGCATTTTCTGTGGATTCAAAATAACAACAAATAGTGATTAATTAGGAAGGAGAGAGTATCTTACACATGTAGGATAAACATATCAACCTGAAATCCGGAAAATTCCATTCTCACAGATTGTTTTAACTCCGATGACGCGTTTACACCACTTGTGATCAGACAGCCTACATCCATCAATGTAAGCACCATTTCTCTCAACGGTCTCAATGCTAAACTTCAACATTTTAACAGTGCATTGTACATGAAGTATCACTGAAGTGCAATTTAGCATCCAACATTGGGGTATCCAGGACTTCGATAGCTTCCAAGCCTCCGCAGAAAAGGGACGGTGTTGAGGCTCAGTCCCATCCACGTTCCATCGCACTACAAACGTGCCAACCCGTTGGAAGGACCAGAAGGACAACTGCAGACCAAGAAAACTCGAGTCACAGAAGCAGGTTCATCTAAAGGGTAAAGAAGAACTAACTCTTCCGTTAAATCTACTTGTATTTTTATCTCAGTGACGAAAGCTTGATATTTTCGACTAGCATTTGTATCTGTGAATGTACTTTTATCTTCATCAATTGAACAACAACAAAAAACTCCGCAAGGTCCAAAGTCGGCAACACCGACACCTAGTAAGAAAAACAGCAAGGAAAAATGTACTGAAAGAAATCCCTAATAACCAAAAATTAAACAACAACCACCCATTAAATGACCTCCTGATCGAAAAAGACATACTAAATGCACTATTCACATCAAAAGCAGGGAGTGCGGCTGGAATTGACAGAATACCCTACAAAGTATGGAAAAGCTGAATGAAGTGAACAAAACAAATGAGGACAATGAGTCACCCTCCTTCAACATAATAAAAGTACTCACTCAAGTAATGAATGATATACAAATACAAGGTGTCCAAGAAAACACAGAGTTTACTCTAGGGTGGATGTGCCCTTTATATAAAAAGAAAGAAAGAACAAATATTGAGAATTATTGTCCAATAACATTATTAAAAACAGACTATAAAACACTCACAAAAGTGTTAGCCATAAAATTAGCATGAACCACTGACAAACTCATACACCCCAATCAAAGTGGCTTTATCCTGCAAAGATCAATCTTTAACCCTATGTCATATCCTGCGTTCCTGAACCCTATCTACGATTTAATCTAACGGCCGGTTCTTCAGACCCGTCCCTTATCTCGATTGTGCTTCTTACCCCATTAGTATTGTCCCTTTGTCTAAACCCCTATATGCCAGATCCGCTTGACAGTTAATGTCCGGTTACATTCTAGATCATAACCCCTAGGCCCAGATCCACTCAACCCTTCATCTCCGTTCCATTCCTCGATTGTTCCTGTAGTATTTTCCTTATGCCTGTCAGTTTAGCCTTTCCATATGTTCCTCCCTTTGACCTGGATCTCCGCTGTTTCCGTCCCCGTCGCATATGTCCATAATATATAATACCTTGTACATCCATAGTAGTTTCCCCAGTTCGAATATCATCTTAGACTCTGCCCATTCTATCCTCCGTCCCTCTCCGTGTCTAAGGGATTGACTCCCCGTAGGACTATACATCCGGCTCCACCCTTGGGTAGTCTACCTCCGTTAGTTTCTACTGTGGATCCGTCTACGGTAGTCCACCTCTATTCCTCCAACACCCGGACTAAGCTGACCTGCCGGTCCAGACCCCATAACCCTACCGTCCAAAGTTAAGGGCAAGTACTTGGTTAAGGGGCGCAGCGCACGAGCTGAAGCCAAGCCCTCTGGATCCGTTTTTCAAGCACGGTCTTAACACCCTATAAGATTAGCGCAAACAATGATAACTTATGCAGACATCATGGAAGAAGACAGACTGATAATAGCCCTAGACCAAGAAAAAGCTTATGACAGAATAAGTCACGAATACCTCTTTGAAACATTAGAAACCTTCAAATTACCCAAGTTGTTCATCCATACCATTCAAAACAATCATAAACTTATATGCAGATGATACCACCATATTCCTCAAGAAATGCAGCAAATACACAGACCTGGAACAAATCCTAAACAACTGGTGCCTCGCATCAGGAGCAAAATTCAATTTAGAAAAAACAGAGATCTTACCAATAGGATCCAAAGAATATAGAGAAAATATAATACTAACCTGTAAAATGAAAAAAAAATTAGACCAACCCTGGAATGAAGACATAAGATTAGTGCAAGATGACTGTCCAATATGAACCTTGGGAGCATGGATAGGAAATGATGTTGACAGCACAACACCATGGGAACCAATATTAGACAAAATAACCACAAACCTAAAAATCTGGAATTTAAGTCACCCAACATTAGATGGAAAAATATTAATCACCCAAATGATAGCAGGAGGCATGACACAGTTCCTAACAAAAGCGCAAGGAATGCCCCAAGCCATAGAATCAGCAGTTACAAAGATTATTAGAAACTTCATGTGAGACAATGTGAAAGTCCCGCCATGAGTCTGGAATGACCACAAAGACCCAAAAACCAAGGAGGAATAAACCTAATTGATATAAAAATAAGAAATATTAAACACAGCTAGAAAACACAATGTAAGCTTCACCCCCCTAAAACTATCACAAAACCTCAAAAATCAACTTCCAGCCTGGCTACATATTGGTGCACCACCAAGAACATGTAATAAAAAATATCCATCAAAGACCTGATCAAAATGAGTAAAAGACTCAATGAGACTAATCTAAACAATCCTCACCAAAACAGAAAGAATTGCGCTTGCACACTATGTAAATCAGACCACACAAAAGGATGCAGAGACCCCAACAAAGCTATCAATGTAAAGAATATAATTAATAAACTCAAATCGAAATTTCAACCACAAAACACACCACAAAAAGACAATCTCACACTAACACAGAGAAGACTAGAAAAAAATACAAGGGTGTCAGAAAACCAACAAGACAAAATCACATTCGACCCTACAATAACAATAAAAAACACTCTATCGGAATGCTTCCATATCTTTGTTAATAAAGACAAACTCACGCAAGAGCCAGCACTCTGCCTACAAAAGCCACAAAACACCAGACAACATGTAAACCCCACAATAACAATTTTCACTGATGGATCCTGCACAAATAACAGAAAAGAAAAAGCAAAGTGCGGTAGTGGCATATGGATAATCAATGATCATGATTGGCTCAATCATGGGATGTGGAGCAATCACACTACCGACAACGATCAATAACAAAGTACAAACAGACAAAGCAAGAGACACTAAGATAAGAGGATCATCAAGACTTCTAAAAATACTCATCTCCAAAACAGCTTACCTAATATGGGTGATCCAATGTGAAAACATCATACAGGGAACAATTCACTCATAAGAGATAATAAACAAAAGATGGTACCACACCTTAAATAAAAATATATTATTGCAAGTAAAATTAAAAAGACAAGAAAAATACACAAACTCAATTAAAAAAACACATGGAAAGATATCATAACAACAAAAGAACATATACCAAACAACTGGGTAACTAACCTTGAGGTTTAGTGGGTGTTAAAATCCCCAGGCCCTCAAACACCAAGGGAATCAGGGAATAAACAGAGTCCCACACACCCCGTACACTAATGGGTAGTGCGCAAATGCATTTTCAGACTGGTAACTGAATAGATACCGCTTTAAGTATTTAGGTAGGCCTAGACAGTATCAACAAGTACACATGAAATGGGCCTGGGTTCCCAACATGACATGCTCAATAATCACTTTGGCGACTTAAACTGTGAGAAAGTAACCAAGCTTAGTGAGTTTACAATTGTGATGGCCCAGATGTTATTGGCTAATCATGTGATCAACTAGGTATCAGTCTATTGCCGGAACTCAAGACCACTATACCTGAACGTGATCAACACCAGTGTGACTTCCATGAATTAAATGAGATGCTATTTGCTGAGTGTATGGAGGAGGTAGTGATGTGGAAACAAGGTGTTGAGAAGTGGGAAGTGGATATGTTAGGAACAAACCTCCACAATGAAATCTCACTAGCTGTCCTTATCTCATCAGGCATTTGGATTGAAGAGGAACAGTAAGTTTTGCATTTGCCCTCTTCGGTTGATTGTTGACAAACAGCTCCCCAGACATAGGCTTCTATGAGATTTTTCAGCACTTGATGACCATGCAACTGATCTTGAGGGTTCAAGGCTAATTCTTCTTCCTGCAGTTTGGCTAGACCAAGCACATTAGCATGTTCATGAGTCAATGATGACGGCATCCAGATGACCATATCTTCTTCCAGAATTTCTTTATCAATCAATTCTGAATTTTCTTCATCAGCTTCTGCCATGCAAAATTGAGGGTCATAAACATGGACTGTACCCCAATCCAATTCTATTCCCTCCATCATTTGATCTGCAATCTCATGAAATTTTGTAATTCAGACAGCTAGTTTCAGCTGTTTCTCTTGAAGAGCAGCCTTCTGAGTGGCAGTGGCATCATGCAGGAGCTGACCAGCATCTGAACACAATCCATCCCTGATTTATGATTATTTAATTTTACTTCACCAGATATGAAGACAATGTACCGCGAGTCTTCTAGATTAATTATGTATCCATGAAATTAAAAGGGTTACTCACCAATTCCAACCATTTTTTTTCCAGTTCAAGTCCCTCATGTGATCATCTAATATTTCCTGTCCATGATATTGACTCATTGACCGTGCAGTGGGTGATGTTTTGTTGAAAGGTGCCCAAAGAGTCTCCATAATTTCTCCATTGACTTGTCCCGCTCCTTCAATGAAGTTAAGACTAAATCTTGCAAAGCAGGGAAGTTTGTGTGTGCTGAGATGGAATTTACCAACACCCATCAGAATTTGACTTTTTTTCAGGGAGTGGTAATCCTGGGGAGTTGTTGATATGATCTTTGAAATGTATACACCACTGACACCCTATATCATAGATGATCAAGGAGGTTTCAATATTGTCTGAATGATAATTCATAGCATTGCAGATTGAGTAGTCAACATTCATATTACTAGAAATGTGCATGAACTTGGGAATAAACTTGTTAAACAAAATATAGAACCTACCGTTCACCCTTCTGAAAATCCACCACAGTGTGAGGAACAAAGCATCCATGATGTGCAAAAGCAGTCGCAGCCACTCTGGTTGCATGAATATTACTCTGATTTGTGTTTGCTGCATTAACAGCACAGTGATTGCTGCAAGAGGACCACTGGTATATATCTAGTCAAAAGGTGCAGACAAATTAAAACCCCTACTCAAATAAATGTACCTCCTTGGTCTCCTTGGCTGAAGATAAATGAGCCTGGTAATCAGTGTCTGTTACCATATACCCTAGGCCATCCAATAGAGTAACATCAAGGTGTGGTTGTTTCATATTCATGTGTTGAGCGGTGAAGTTGCCATCCACTACATATCTCTGCATAACTAGCCAGCTGTTTAGAAAAATGTCAACTGTACTGCAAATATTGAAATATGAATGACTGGCCAGCTGGCCTTGGGGGTCCCCCGACCTCCATGTTAGTGGGGGAGAGGCTCTGTCAAATGCAAACAGATTCCCATCTTACAAAATGTACTCTATCTCCGCAAGAAATATCTGTAGCACAACTTTGAATCTCCTTCAGCGAATGTTTGTGCTCTTCACTCCTCTCTCTCAGTAATTGATAGCTGTTGTTGACTTGTTGCTATTATTAGTGTTTCACCTTGCTGTTTCAAAAGAGCAGTTTAGTGAGCATGTACTTGCCCGGCACTCGTCATGAACTGGTGATTATGACATGAAGGCATGCCGTTTACATGTACACACTGTAATTTTCTGGAATGTATCTCGAGTGTTAATTGTGTTTTGTTCGCTCTTGTGAGTCTCATATAAGTACATCTTTGCAGCCAAATTTTACCCTCGCGCCTTGGCGCAAATTTAAATATTGACGTGAATAACATGCTGCTGAAAGCGTGGGGAATTGGAGTCGGGGACTTGGTGCGCCAGCACCGTTACAATCCATTATAGGCAGCCAATATTGGCCAGACCATATAGTATGCATGTAGAAGGCATGCGGCCAGTATACACCAGACACCAGCCTTATGATACAAATCCAAGACAACCCATGATGCCCCAAACATCATCATTCATGCTGTGTATTTCTGCCTTTTCTGAAAGTTACAGCAATTCTGAACATGGGGTGGCAGCCCATGCACTGCTTCAACATGATGTCCATCTTGATGGAACTTACTACCACACCAGGAAGCCAGGTGGCCTTCACCTGTTATATGTGGCCTTCAACTCTCTTTCTATAATGAAACAACATTCTCTCACTTGTGAGCAGTTGGTCGAAGCCTTGTTGTAAGATGTCTTTGATTTGGTATGTGCCCACTTCACTTTGGTCACCCCTTTCAGGTACCTCTTAGGTTGTATTATATCTATAAGGGTTTTCATCTAGGGGGTACCTTTCAAGTGGTCTGTACAATGTTTTCTGGTCTTTCCCCAAGTGCATAGGGTCTACAATAAAATATGTTGGGCTTGGTCCATCAATCAAAGTAATTTTTCAATGAGAAAGACCACCAGCTAACTTTGGACCACACATACATTGGGATTTCCCTATGGTGAGGGGTGTCAGGGGTCCTGTTATGAACTAAATTTTGCCCCGAAAAAGTGAAATTTGTGGTTTTTTTACAGTGCTCTCACCAAGCCAATGTGTCCCACAATGACTATGTGGCTGATATAGACCAGAGTGTAATCTGGTGAGGCCCCCACACCACTTCCTGCTTTTGCTCATATCAGGAAAACCTTGTAGTGTATATAGGATTTGTTGGAGTAAGTATCATTATAGATGACCATTTATTATGAAAGAGGGCATATGTATTTGATATAGATGGGGGGTACTCTGGTGTTGCAATAAATGATCTTTGACGGGTGTTGATCAATTATGGGAAGGACCACAGTGGATGGGAAAGGCCTGTAATCAATTATGGGACAGACCAAGGTGGATGGGAAGGGCCAATAATCAAATACCGGAAGGACCACTGTGGATGGGAAAGGCCCACAATCAATTATGGAAAGGACTGTGGTGGATGGTACAGCCCCATTAACAATTATGGCAAGGACCACCCTAGATGGGAAAGGCCCATGACCAATTATGGAAAGAACCACAGGATATGGAAAATGATGTCTTAGCCCATACTTTCACCTTGATATTACAACTATGGCACTGATAACAGTCACTCATATCCTTAGGTATATCTATTGGTCAATACTAGTGCTTGCTTGTTCCAATATTAAGTAGTAACAAATGAAATAGGGTTATTATATGCAGCAACATTTTTTAGGTTTCAATTTGGTAGGTGACGAAGGCATAACACTATCCTCAATGTCATCAATAAGGTCCTCATCCTGATACCTGTACTCATCAGCTAATGCAACCTTTTTGATTGCATCAATTAGTTCATCATCTCCAACCTCATATGCCAGATCACCTTCCTCGTCACTCTCTTCCTCCACTCCAACACTTCACATATTGCAGTAACATATCTCCATATTATACAAGTGAACGGACATGCATAATATCCTGTATGATATGGGCCAGCGGACCATGGGCCGAAGGTAGATATATCCTCAACTATGACAGATGGGCCGGGGGTGTTATTATTCCCAATGGAGACAGGTGGGCCCATGTAGGGAATATGTAGAGTAGATGAGTGGGCCGATGGACATGAATATTCAATAGACGGATGGGCCGAGGTAGTTGGATATTATGTAGATGGGTTTACATGTGTATCAAATAGCCGGGTATGTCAAGGGTGCTTGTTATCACATAGACGGGTGGGCCCAGATATATCATATTAGACAGGTGGGCCGACAAATTAAGATTATTTTGTAGATGGGTGGGCCGAGGGAGTGGTGAAATATTCAACATATATACGGGTGGGCCGAGGGAGCTGTAAAATATTCATTATATATACAGGTGGGCCAAAGGTAGTCATATATTGCATAGACAGGTAGGCTGACATGGGGTATATAATATAGATGGGTGGGCCCAGGAAAACATGATGGAGCTCAGGTAGTTGTATATCATCCAAATCAAAGGAGGTAATAATTCAAAGTCATCTAATGATGTTGTATGGCACTGTTCCAGGCCCTGTTCATCAAAGCTTTGAGATGGAAGAGGAAGGTCTTGCAGTATGGCACGGAGCTTTGCAAAGGGGTGAAGTGGAAACTTGAGTGAAGTATACCAAGTTCCGGGACCCAGGTCTCAACAAACGAATATGTGATATCCATCACACTTCCAATCATCTGGTATTTCATTGAGCAATGCATCAGAAAAATGTGATAAGGCTATATAGACAACCATAGCGCTATATACTGCTATACACTGCTATACAGACCCCATAGCACTATAGCTCGTATAGCCAAGTGCCCAATTGTGCAGGCTTACTACACCAGTATATAGTGCTATACAGTGCTATGCAGAGCAATGTAACTATATACTACTATAATATGTATCTAATGTTAAGCAAATTTCAAGCTATACAGGACTATACAGGACTATATATACCACAACTAGCTGTTTGTTGCCAAGATAGTGTTCTCAAAACTACAAAAAAAGCGAAAATTCCAAATTATATTTCAACTACTACAATACATGTACATAAACTAATAACTATAAAACAGGCAAAAATGCGAAAATTACAGGAGGAAGAGGCAAGAGAACTAGAAGGAAGAATCAGAGAGGAAATGTAAATACAAAGAAAGAAAGACTTACCAAATAGTAAAAAATGCGAAAATTATTGAGGGGAAGGAGGGAAGAGAGCTAGAAGGAGAGGATCAGACAGGAGGAAGTGAGAGTCAGAGAAAAAGACTTGCCAAATGGTCAAAAATGCGAAAATAATTGGGGGGAGGGGAGCTAGAAGGAAGAGGGAAGGGAGCTAGAAAGAGAAGATCAGAGTCAGAGAAAAACTTTTGTCAAATAGTCAAAAATGCGAAAATTATGGAGGGAGACTTACCAGAGTTCAAAGCACCAGCACCAGTACCAGTACCAACAACATCAACACCAAGAGAAGGATAGAGAAGCAAGAAGAAGAGAAGAGAGGCAAAAACTCGAAAATTGTAAGAGAAATATGGAAGATAATCTAATGAGGGGGCAGTGGGGGGGGGAAGGAAAGAATGGGCAAAGACTTGTTGGTTGACCGCATTTTTGCTTACATAAGCAGTGCCAAACAAAGCCACAACACAAGACTTGGTGAATTTTCGAGTTTTTGGTTAATAGGACTAGGATTATGACAGTAAGAAAAAGACAATGAAATTGTTGCATTTTGACTATTAGCATTAGGATTTACTTATGAACCCTTCAATTCCAAGTATTTTCCTTGTTACTCACTAAAATATTGACCTATTGAAGTCATTAGACTATGGATAGACTGCCCTTGACAAGGACTACAACTTTGACTATCATGGAAAAGTTCCCACAGTCAAGTTGCTTTCTTGAACCCTTCAATTTCGAGTATTTTCCTTATAACTCACTAGGATCTTAACCTATTGAAGTTATAAGACTATGGATAGACTTCCCTTGACAAGGACTACAACTTTGGTTTTCATCAAAAAAAGTTCCCAGTCTACTGGGGTCTATAGTACTTCTAAATATGCTTACCAAACTGTATAGTGATATATAGATGTTCATGTGCTTAACCCAACTGTATAGTGATATATAGGTTTTTATGTTGTCTATACTTGTTCATAGCGCTGTGATAGCTTGCCATAGACTGTACAGAGCTGTGGTGTGCTATTGGGGCTATACAGAGGATGGCCCTCTATATAGAGAAACAGTTTTTCCTGATGTGGATGATAATAGATCTTTGAAAGCCAACATCATCCAAGCCTACCAAATGCCAAATTCCAAGTTCTGACTACCGAAAATTGAGTGAAGTCTACCCGAGATCCGAGCCCCGACTATCGAATCCCGATTATTGAGTATTGAGTCCCAACTATTGAGTCCCAAACATCGAGACCCAAAACCCGAAGCCTAAGATTTGAGACTCGAAACAAAACTCAAAATGTGAAACTCATTTTTATGAGTTTCGACTCCCGAACATCAAGTCCCAACTATGGAGTCCTGACTATGGAGTCCTGACCATGGAGTCCCAACCATGGAGACCTGAAACCCGAAGCCCGAGATTCGAGACTCGAGTTCCGACTATGGAGTCCTGGGTATCAAAAATTGAGTGAAGTGTACCTAGATCCAAGGCCCAGGTCTCGACAAATGAATATCAGATATCCAACACACTTCCAATCTTCTGGTATTTCATTGAGCAATAGATGATAATAGATAATAGAACTTTGAAAGCTAAATCAGATAAGGGAGCCCCCTTATCTGATCCTCTCTATCTCCACCCCCTTTAACACCAAAGTGCAAACATCCAGGATTCGGCTTCTGATCTCACAAGATCAATTCAACCATGGATATTTCTTCCACTTCTGATGATGAAATAATCATCTTGCGCACTTGGGCCCTGACTGTCACTCATGAGGCATGTGATTATATGGAATAGAAATTCAATGCAGAGAAGACAGGAGGAGACCCAGTTGTACCTTCTCCGAACCTAGACACTGATCTGGTGATGGCTTGTGATCAATTGGTTGATCGGCTCATAAAGGCATATAAAAATCCCAGTGAGTCTTCCTGCAGATTCGGAAAATTTGTTTGATCAGTGAAATTGCTTCATCACAGTTCAGATGCCGATCAATATTGCAAGATATAGCAAATTGATCTCCCCAAAGGACACAGGGCATAATGAAGAGAGAGAGGTGAGGTTGCTCAAGAGGTGTCCTCCTGGCCATGAGGGCACAAAGTTGATTGAGATACCCGCAACAATTCTTGATGCATCCAGTGCCATCATCACATGGTACCTCCCAGACGCCCTGACCAATGCCACCCAGGTGTGTTATATATATTGTTACTGGATGGATATTGAACATCAAATGGTACCTACAGAAGGAAATTTGGGTGGCCTTGGATTTACTTGCTCCCATGCTCAAAAAAAGTGTAAAGCTTGATAGGATTTGGTGTACTAATCAAGAGTGGTTCACACCAAGGTCGCAAAATGATGTCCTAACTCCCAGATGTGTTGATTTATCTCCGGCGTGGTTTCAGCAGGGGCACGAGGTAGGATCTGATAAGATGGTGATCTAGGTAGTTAAGCTCACAAATCCCCTAGAATCAGGTAGACCCAGCAGTTTCTGCATCATTGAATGGAGCATCCTCGGAGGATATCCTGAAGGCCATTGCGAGGCCAGCAGCCATTGCAACAGCAGCACTCAGGGTCATGCATCCTGAGCAGTACTGGGCAGGGTTACGAGGCTTTGCAAGCCTCGGAGAAAAAGCAAGAAGCAAGGAACTGCCAAAGATGTCAGAGACTCTCCAGTACTGGGCAACAGTGTTTAACAGCCTCTCCGTCATTTGCAATTGGGAAACCCCGAATCATCGAGACCATTCATTGATTCCTGAGTGCTTTGATATTCTCACTAGTGTGGGGAATTATTCTAATGCTCGGATTTCAATGCAGTGGAAGGAGATTGGATTGCCTGGGCATGGTATATGAGGGATGCTGTTCATATTTATGCCAAGATTCTGTCATGTGGATGGGCAAGGTTGGATTGGAAGAAGTAGACAAGGTAGTTACCTGTGTTAGTACCCACCTTCAGATACATGATATTAGATCTCAGGCACTCCATACTCAAAATTCAGGTTTTGGGTGTCGATATTCAAGGATACTTGAAAGTGATATTGTACACATTTCACTGACTACCGAGTACCAGGTTTCGGTACTTGGCACTTGGCACTCAGGGATTCAAAAAGACAATCCATGAAATGTGTATTTTCTTGACTTAAAAATTGAAATTCATTAAAATGCATGAGTTTCATGTTTTGAATTTTGAGTATTGAGTTGTTTTGAGTCTTGAATGTTGGGGTTTGGGGTTTGGGTCTCGATATTTGGGACTTGATTGTTGGGACTCAATAGTCAGGGTTTGGGTCTCGATATTTGGGACTTGATTGTCAGGACTTGATATTGACTCAATGGTTGGGACTCAATAGTAGGGCTTTGGGTTTTGGGCTTTGGGACTCGATAGTCGGGGTTTGGGGTTTGGGTCTCAATATTTGGGACTCAATACTCAATGGTTGGGCTTCGGGTTTCGGGCCTCGATGTTCGGGTTTTGATATTTGGGACTTGGGTTTCAAGACTCAGTAGTCGGCACTCGATACTTGATAGTGGGGACTCGAAACTCGAAACCTGTAAAAATGTTTGTGTCAAGTTTTGAGCATTGAGCATTGAGATTTGTGTCAAGTCTAGAGTCTCGAATCTTGCTCTGACAGGGGTTGACCCGGGCAATTCCCGGGACTAAAATGTTTGGGTCAAAGTAGCTGTTTCATATCTTTGGCAAAACAAATTCATTCATCTCGAGCATCTATAAACCCACTCTTCTGGTCTTGAAATGCTGCCTGGGCATCCTGTGCCAGCAATGAATACATCTGGGATTGCCTTCCCAAGTAGCATGCATGACCCGGAAGGTGTTTCACCAATGATTTGCACATCCTGTCACCCCATTTGGTTGCTTTCCACGAGAAAAGGGTATATTCCTTCCATTGATCTCATAGGGCCTTTTCCCACAGCCAATGCACTTGGTAAACTTCGGATGGGTCCGTCAGCTGAGCACGGGATATGCCAAGCATGCCTGAACTCACATTCCTCATTCCACGAGTGATCAGGACCCCCCAGGTCGACTTTGACTGACCAGAACCAAGCGAGAGACTCATTTTGCTGACCTCGGGCATTTGGATCACCGACAGCAGTGCTGATTTTGAGCTTCTCACAAAGCAGGGGTTTGTATTTCTGAAGCTGGTCTTCCCCCGGCTCAAGTTGCATGATTTGCTTCCTTGTCTTCATATATATACTGGCATGGAGGGACACTGCCTGCTGCACGGACATCACCTGGGACCAAGCTCGAGTTTTCAGGGCCTGGGATTTGGCTTGCCTAACTGTTGTTAGGAACAGAATCACCTTGTTGCACAAGTGAATTCAGAGGTTGTGAAGGGAGTCATTGGCCTGCCCATCATGAAGAGACATCTCCAGTGGAATTAGATCCTTTCCCATGCAGTGTCTGCATCAATCTACCCTGAGGTATGATGGTAATAGGATTACAGTGAGCTTGGGGGAGTTTGCCCATGTGTCAGATGTCTCGGTGAAGTCTGTCAAGTCATCATCGAGATCACTGAGAATGTATACATTCAAGTCATCAGGATCGACATCTGCATCAAATCCCTCTCCAAGATGAGTAATAGCAGACCGAGTGAATACATCTATCTGGCCTTGGAGATGATCACATTGCCAGGCGATGTCTAACCTCTGTGTCTCGGTAGTTCTTCTACCAATTCTTTGAACCTCAATTAGCAATGTGATTTGAGCCTCTTCAATCACCAACCCCATTGATATCCATGTCGCCATAGATCTGCGAGCAGGTGCTGCATTTCGGGCATTACCCTCCTCTAGTAGTCTAAGCTTGATCTCCTTTTTGCTCAGTGCTGAGTGCAAAATTAATTTGGACTTTGATGGAGACAAAGTCAACTTACCCTTCTTGATATTAATCTCATATACATCCATAGCCAAAGAATCATTTATTCTGCTGGACTGAGTGATCCTCTCACTGGCTAACCATTCTGTCTTTGAATCGCCGGGTGCTGATTCATTGAGTCTGTCAAAAGCCTTTTCACTTTTGGCTGTGCCATTCTTTGCCTGCTTGTATCTACGGTAAAGGGTCTTTTTCATGTGGATCATCTGGGAAAAATTAAAATCATTCATCTGATAATTGAAACATTCCTTTCAATGCGGGGATGACATTCCCTGAGCAGCAGGGAAAATCAGGTAGAGATGTGACCATAGGGTCTCCATGATCTCTCCATCGATCCGACTGATGCCTTCAATAAAATTTGACACATATCGGACATAGCAGCTGTCCTGATGTCCGTGGATGTGCCACAACCCGATTCTGGGAATGATGGTCAGTTCTGGAACCATTTTGAGAAATCAGCTTCGATCCACCCACACCCGAAAGTGCTTGTTGTATTGACAGTTGATATCATGGAAGGTGACTGCCCTGGTGATGCCTTCCATGTTGTGCTGGGCAGCCTCACAAAGGGCATAGTCCATGTTCATTTGTCTGCAAATGATGCATGGTTGACTTGTGAATGTTGAGTGGCAGGGGTGGGCTTGCCTTTTGCCTTTCTGAAAATCTACCATTGAGTGAGGAATAAAGCAACCGTGTCGAGCACAGGCTACTCCTCTGATGCCCGTGGATTCCAGCTTGGGCTGAGCCACATTTGCTTGATTTACTGCCCGGTGATTGCTGCAGCTTGATTTTTCTAAAGTGTCAGCAGCCTCTGCAAGATGAGTTTTATACCTGTCCTTTCCCACCATGAATCCCAACCCATCTGACAGCCAAACTTCATCAAATGGCTTCATGGGATGCAGGTGTTCGGCTTTGAAATTTCTGTCCATAACAAATAACCGGGTATATTTCCACCTTGGAGTTGTTATTATCCCTGAGGTGACTTCGGTATCAAACTTGACTCTTATCAAGTGATTCATCCCCTGACAAGGATAGGCTGAGGACAAGCGGGGCAAAATAATGTGAGATCACCTGCATTCAGATTCTTGGAATGATGGCCAAATCCATGCTATTTCATGGCCTTTAACTGCCTCCACTGTGAGCCCATTCAGTCACATACCCTGTGTTAAACAGGCAGCTGAGGTTGAAATATCCCTGTTCCACACAGGCCAGCAGACGTCAGCCGACCGAAAATAGGTGCCTGTGTCTAACACTCGGCCGGCAGGCTCAATAAGAGTCGATATTTACAGCTGGGCCCATAGATAGTGATAGTTGATGTAAACATGTTGGCCGATGGCCAGGGGAAAATGGGGTGTTGTGTGTGATGTTATCAGCTGGGCCCATGTTGAATATAGTGGCCGAGCGTACAGGTCGGCCAATGATGGGTGTGAAGCTATTGTCTGGGTGTACCGATGAAAATGAATGTCTGATGCTATCATGTGGGCCAATTGACATGAATGCCCGATGTGATCGGGTCGGCCAAAAGACCGTGTTATCTGATGGAATCAAGTGAGCCGATGGAACTAATACTATTGAATCGGCCGATCGAAATGAATGCCCGATGCTATCAGGTGGGCCCATAGAAAGTGTTGGCTGATGCTATCAGGTGGGCCGATAGCACTGATGCTATCGGGTCGGCCGATGGAACAACTACCATCAAATCGGCCGATGAAAATGAATGCCTGATGCTGTCGGGTGGGCCGATGAACTGGATTGCATGATGAAATCAGATGGGCCGATAATATATATTCTGTGATTCCATCAGGTGGGCCGATGCAAACAAGTGCTTGATGCTATCAGGTGGGCCTATATAAACCAATACCTGAGCGTTGGTGTCCATATGAATTGGTGGGCCGATGCTCTCGGTCCATGTGTATCAGTCAGTCACAAGTCAGCACATATGACACTCAGTTGGAGAGTATTTGGTAAATTTGATTTGATCTATTCAATTGTGGATAATCATTCTAAATAGCCAAATGTAACAATACTCTAGTGGTATGTACCAAGAGACCGATGTCAAAATGTTGGTTGAGATGGCCGAAATCCTAAACATCAGCTGAGATATGACCGAAATCCAAAACATCGGCCAAGATATGGATATGACCAAAGTCAAAACATCGGTCAACATCAAAAACATTGGTCGAGACATGACTGAAATCCAAAACATCAGTCGAGATATGACTGAGGTCAAAACATTGGTCAAGATGACCGAAGTCAAAAACATCGGTCAACATCAACAACATCGGTCAACATCAAAAACATCGGCCTGACCGATGTTTTTGACTTTGGTCGTATCTCGGCCGATGTTGTTGATGTTGACCGATGTTTTTGACTTTGGTCATATCTCAGCTGTTTCAATCATATTTTGACTGATGTTTTTGATGTTGACCGATGTGGGTACAACAATTCAGATTGAAGGAATCTGATGTGTTGGGTCTGTCTGCCTAGCTGCTATGTCAGTGTTGACAGTGTAAGACCCTAAAGGGTTTCTGGACCAGGCTCAGAGCTCAGAGAGAGAGAGAGAGTAAGGGAAACTGCATTCTAAGTCACTCCAGGTGATAGTAAGGGTAAAGACCAACATGATTATGTAAGCTATCCAAGTGCCAACACAAGCAAGGTAAATAGGGGTAAAGTAAGCCTAACCAGGAACTTGTTCCTACACCGACATTTTTGATTTTGGCCATATCTCAACCAACATTTTTGATTTCAGTCATATCTCGGCCGATGTTTTTGATGTTGACCGATGTTGTTGATGTTGACCGATGTTTTTGACTTCGGTCATCTTGACCAATGTTTTGGATTTCGGTCATGTCTCGACCAATGTTTTTGATGATGGAATCACAGAATATATATTATCGGCCCATCTGATTTCATCATGCAATCCAGTTCATCGGCCCACCCGACAGCATCAGGCATTCATTTTCATCGGCTGATTTGATGGTAGTTGTTCCATCGGCCGATCCGAGTATTTCAGGCATTCATATCCATCGGCCCACCTGATTAAATCAGCCAACACATCATATCGGCCCACCTGATTCCATCAGGGATTCACGTCCATCGGCCGACCCGATAGCATCAGTGCTATCGGCCCACCTGATAGCATCAGCCAACACTTTCTATGGGCCCACCTGATAGCATCGGGCATTCATTTCGATCGGCCGATTCAATAGTATTAGTTCCATCGGCTCACTTGATTCCATCAGATAACACGGTCTTTTGGCCGACCCGATCACATCGGGCATTCATGTCAATTGGCCCACATGATAGCATCAGACATTCATTTTCATCGGTACACCCAGACAATAGCTTCACACCCATCATTGGCCGACCTGTACGCTCGGCCACTATATTCAACATGGGCCCAGCTGATAACATCACACACAACACCCCATTTTCCCCTGGCCATCGGCCAACATGTTTACATCAACTATCACTATCTATGGGCCCAGCTGTAAATATCGACTCTTATTGAGCCTGCCGGCCGAGTGTTAGACACAGGCACCTATTTTCGGTCGGCTGACGTCTGCTGGCCTGTGTGGAACAGGGATATTTCAACCTCAGCTGCCTGTTTAACACAGGGTATGTGACTGAATGGGCTCAACATGAATCATATATACAAGTATTACTTGGGCCCATCACCGGAAGGCTTCCTAGATTGCTTGGTGCTCACTGACTGACCTTGGTGTGATAGGGGTCCATATCGTGGGCTTGACAAAGGACCTGACATGGACTGCCCATCATCCGGCACATTTGATGGCATGGTGACAGATGTATCTAGGGTACTGGTGGAAGGCATGGACGGCACCGGTTGAGTAGGAGACTGCACAGGTTGTGCACCAACCGGAGGAACAGACAGATCAGATGCCTTCATGGTCAGTGACGGCATGATGGTGGGGGTAGTGGATGACATCTGGTCATGCCTTGCGACCGGTGAGCCATCTGTTGCATCACCCAACATATCACCACCGGTCTGGGCACTCCTCCAAGATGCGTCCGGAGTGAATACATTGTTGGTCACAGTGCGGGCAAACACACTAATGGATGGGTTGGGGGCTGCAATGGAGGGTGGATTGAATGCTGGTGGACTGGACGTTGAGGTTGATGCTTGACCGGACCTCTGTTCCCTGAGATACCTGACGATGCCTTTCACCTCAGCGGTGCACTCACTGAGGAGTCCCCGCTGCACACGCACATCTCGCTCTATCTGGTCAATCTGCATGGACATGGCGCTGTCGGATGACTCTGCAAGATGGACACGATGCTCCAGGCGATCATGCCGGATGTCAATCTCTATGTGATCGTGTGTGCGCAGTTCCTCCATATTGATGTGAATTTGGGCCAGCATGGCCTCCATCTGCTCATGAGCGAGAGGGTTTGGCACAGATTGATGGGGTCCGGCAGGTGCTATAGGTGAGGAAGGATGATAAACCGGAGGAATTGGTGAGAACCGGATGTCGTCCTCTGGGGCCATGACCGGTGATGGAGGTGGCATTTCGTCCTCGCCAGGTTCCTTCCAATGATCAGGAGGAAAGTCGTCAGCGGATGCCAAAGGGGCCTTGGCTTGTGCAGCACCACCGGTACTGGTCATTTGTGGAGCGTCGTCGAACATCTGCACATCAACATTGACATTGGTGTTGATGTCCTCTTCCTCTGGGATAGGACTAGGATGCCGAATGGTTTTGTCTATAAGAACGAATGAGAATAGGAAACAACACAGTTGGATCAGAAGACTTACCCTTTCCCTTAGACTTCTTGCTGATCTTCTGTCCAGTGGCCCTGGACCTGGTAGTCTTGGAGCGAGTGGCGATTGGAGTTGAAGTTGGTGCAGTGGTGGTGATGATGGGGGTAATGGTGGCAGCAGAGGTGCTTGGTGCGCTGTCTGGGTTACTCCGGATGCATGCCATCTTCCACTGATAGCACAACTAGCAACTCTGGGCGATATCGCCTTTCTTCCTCAACCAGGGGTCACACTGCACGTTTTTCAACCGGCATCTGTCGCACTTGCCTTTCTTGACGTTGGCCTTGCCCTTGCCCTTGCCCTTCGGCTGAACAGACTGTATCATATAATATGAGCGTTGTATATCACAAATTGAATGAAATATAATCATACCAATTTGTGTCACTTCCCTGGTCTGACACTGGCTTCCTTGTTGTTGTCTTCATCGTTGTCTTCATCTTCATCATCCTCCAACTTGTCCTCTTCATTGTCCTCCATCACAACCGGCTCACTTGCCTTCATCGCAATGGTGTTCTTTTTCTTAGGCTTTCTTGTTGATTTCCGGGGCTTGTATCCAGCGTCAGCCATGTTAAATTCACATGGCAAAAAGACTTACCTCAACGTCCGGAAGATCATCCTCATCGTCGTCATCTTCCGGTGCCATGGCCTTCCCCTTCCCCTTCCCCTTCCCCTTCCCCTTTGGCTTTGCCTTCCTCCTATCCTTGTCGGTCTCTGTGTCAGTGTCCGACAAGATCTCCTTTGACTTGTGAACACGCTTCCGGCGCCGGTTGATACGATGCGCAGGAGGGCTAGTACTGAGTCGTCGTTTGCGTGATTTTGACGGCCCAGCCTGTGCAGTCCCACCGGATGGTGCATGTCCGGGGATGCGAATGCTGAGACATGTCTCAGGTGGAGGTGCAGGTGGAGGTGTGGGAGCCGGTGCAGGTGCAGGTGCAGGAACCGGGGCAGGTGCAGGAACAAAGGCAGGTGTAGGAACTGGGGCAGGTGCAGGTGCGTGAACCGGGACAGGTGCAGGTTCAAGGACCTGGACAGGTACTAGTGCAGTAACAGATGTCAGTGCAGGTGGGATGACAGGAGGAACACGCTTACCAGTAGCTACAGGTGGAACCGGAGCATCACCCAATGTCTTACCATACAATGGGTGCTTCATACACATGTCCTCATTGTGACCCAGACGGTTCCAATCTGGTACTTCTACCAATTGTGTTGTGCGCCTCTGAGCACGGAAAATCTCAGCTGCAAGTGACAGCAGGCCAGGGGGAACATAGGTGGCGACCCTCCCATGTGAGCAAATGGCTTCATTCTGTAACTAGTGTAAGTACTGATAACCAAAAAGACATCAAACATACCACATCGCGAGCAATCTTCCGGCTCAGTTCCATTTTCTCCTCCTGTGAATGGTGACCGGAGAACCTGTTGAGCCATCTCATTGAGCCTGGTGACAAGGGCGATAAGAGTCTGGTTGGCGGCGACGGCAGCAGCAGCAGCAGCAGCAGCAGAAGTGGAGGTGGAGGTAGAGGACATGGTGAGATGATTGCAGTAGAGAGGACGTTGACAAGACACCCGGAAGTGACCTGTAAACACTTGTAAAATTTTCAATCACCAGCTGTCTGGCCCGACTCAGATATATCCGAGTCCACATTGTTATCACAATCTATTTTTAGTTTTCAAATTCATATTGCGTGTTTGACATGTCATCAGTAATCAATTGTTGCCAGCCGGCCTGGGAGCAAAGTATCCGGTCACAGCGTGTAGTAGAACATCCATTCTTCTGGTGTTCTAATGAAGAGACAGCATTTAGACAGGCCATTGAAGAAAAGAAAGCGACAGATGCGATCATCGGCGATTCTTCAGGATAAATTACATTTATCTAGTGAGGATGAAGGTAAGAATCTGTCGCCTCCAAGAATGTACCGGTTGACATTATCTGGCATCCCAGTATTTGACATCCTGAAACCAGGACAAGATGAGGGCACTTACAACAACCCATTGATGGATTGCTCAAGCATGGGCAAATGTGAGTTTCACTTCATATTTAACTATTGTAAAGACAATTAATAGTCTTGAAGACCTAGATGTCCTCTCCGCTCATGACCGGTTGAAGGATGGTAAAACATTGACAACGGTACACTTACAAATGCCAGCTAACAGCCAGTCATTGGATTTGGGATTTCCCTTATCTGATGATGACCGGATGACCGACATCAACAATCAACCAGAGTCAGACATCTTGGACATGGAATTCCCTACACCGTCTGATGATGACCGTTCAAATGATGAGACATTGGACTTGGGCTTTCCTCCAGAGCCCAACAATACAGGAGAACCACTTGATCTGGGGTTTGATCTTGACCCTCCACCTCAGCCGGCCAGCACCACAGGTATGTTGCTGGATATATATGATAAATTTACTTGCTGATTTAAAACTAAATCTGAATAGATGACGGGGCTCTAGAAATGGGCTTCTACTCGCCGGACATGGGGAATAATGTTCAACTCGAAGAACACCCTTTAGACATGGGTTTCCAGATGGATCCGGTGCATGATGTTCCGGATCAGTCATGTAAGTTCAGTGTTTTCCTCATGATCATGCACTGTTGATGGTTGATTCAGTCGCTATCAGTCGCCCGGATCCCATTGGATTTGTTATTCAGAGGGCTGTAGGTGATTTGCGTGTGGCAATGCACCGGTTGGATATGGACCGGGCTGGTGATACCATGTTGCTGGATGAAGCATTTGCGATACAGCAAGTCCTTGACTGTGCACAAGAGTTATTGCTGGCGTGCCAACTAATCTCAATATCTCAACTGTCAATGTGAAGTATACATATCCGGTCAAATGTTAGCTACAGATGTCTCTAGCATGTGTCCATAGATCCCAATGACTACTTGTGCATATAGTTAGCTTTATAAGACGCCTTTGTACTTCTAAGAGAGCACTTTGGCTCTGGATTGGTAATCCTTGGTTCAGGTCCTTTGGTTTTCCTTCTGGTGGACTTTCTTGGGGAAGGAGATGTTGGTTCGTGCGCCAGTGGTTTGTTCTCATTCTTCCTGGTCTGCATACCTGATGTAGGCCCAAATGCACGACTTTTAGACATAGGCAGAAGGTCATTAAGATGATTACCAGTTGATGCAGAACCAGTACCGGTGGTGTCTTCTGAGTGTCCCTTTCCAATTGCAGTGAGCTTGGATTTCTTGACCAGTGGATGACGATCTGACTCTGAATCCGGTTGAATGGGATCAACCCTACCCTGCTTTTGTGTGGGTTTTGTGACCGGCATGGGTTTCTTGACTGGTGGGGGAGGATCCTCGTGATCTGAATCAGATGGAACCGGAATGGCACGGCAGTGCATTTTGGTTGGTTTGGGTTTTGGAACCGGTGGGGGAGGATCTTCGTGCTCTGAATCAGATGGAACTGGACTGGCATGGCGGTGCTTCTTGGTTTGTTTTGACTTTGAAGGTGGTGATTGGATATCGTCTTCCATGCCTCTGCCTTCTTCCTTGTCATCCTCTCTATCCTCATCATTATGATCATTGTCATCATCCTCACTACTCAACTCCTGTTCCATCCTCCTGCTGCGCTTTCCGGTCGACTTTTCCATGGGTCTGATGTCAGAATCGTTGCCTGAGATCATCTCCACTGGTTCTCTCATCATCTTATCATCGCCCTCCCAGGCTTTGAATTCAAAGGTTGGGCGAACCTGGTCCTTCTGTCTTTGACGCCACAACTCTAACAGCTGGTCAGCATCAACCAACCGAATCTTTGACAGATTGTCCAGCTTGCAGCCGGTAGGTAAAAACTTGGCCTCAATAAAATCACCCTGTGCCTTCCTCACTGATGACCATGGTACAGATGCCTTTGTTTGTTGGCTGCACAACCCTGACAAATGGCTGGTCAGTGGATTCAACTCTCCAGAAGCAAGATGCATGAAACTTACTGTAGTGTTTTGTAAGGAATGTCCTGACCGGAAGTCCATAGGTA
Organism: Suillus lakei; assembly: GCA_016628065.1. NCBI lineage: Eukaryota > Fungi > Basidiomycota > Agaricomycetes > Boletales > Suillaceae > Suillus > Suillus lakei. The sequence goes on from JABBWA010000128.1 coordinate 57,193, forward strand.
TCCACATCCTTCCTTCTTTCACCCTTTTTTTCTACTCTTCTTTACCTCCCTGTCATTGTCGCCATCATCATTCAGGTCAACTTCTGGTATCACCGGAAGTCAGATAAGTACTTGACCGAATGACGCCAAGATTTTCAAACAGAAGCTCACCAAACTCTTCTCCGGCATAGGCATTCCACTCTGATAACATGGACTTCCAGTCCTTTGTATCTGTAAAACTATTGCCCTCCAACTTGTCATTGAAGTCAATTCTTCCAACTGGATCAGTGGATCTGTATCGGTTGAGTGCGAAGTGGAACTCGCCCATTGATCCTCACCTCGCCTTCCTCTGCTTTCCAAGCTGATAATATGAATATCCTCATACTGGCCTGCTTCCATAACTTGGTCGCCAAATCCTTCATCATGCTGGGTGCTTTCTTCTTTGCGAAGTCGGCCTGGACACCTGCTGGAGGAGCCTTGTCGGACCACTCGATCACAGTCTTCTGAGCTTGCTCCAGCTGCTCTTGAGATAGACTGGCCATGACCGCAGTGAGGGTTGTCTGGTATCTTTCAATAAATTTCTTCGATCCTGATTTCTGACCATACTTGCTGGCCTTCTTCTTTCGAGTCTTTTCAGGTCTCCGGTTATATAACCAGTCCCGGTACACCTAGATACATCATGATAAAAGTCAGACATCATGTATAAAATTTGATGATCAACTGCTCACAAGTTTTCTTTTCTTCAGTAACCAGTCATCCATAGCAGGGGCATGCACCTTGGCCTCTTTTATGACCGCCTTCAAGATATTTTTTCTATCCTTGGCAGCGCCTTCCTTCCATTCTTCTAGGTGAGATTTTAAGACCAGCACCTCTTCCTCGGTCAATTTCTTCTGCTTTGTCTTTTTGGGGCTATCTACTGATGAGTTGGACTGGGGCATGGCAAAGCAGTTCAGGAGCAGTTGTGGTCTTGGTTGAAGAAAGGATGCATGTGTATCGCACAGTATTAGGTTACATAACCGGTGTACATGACAGCCAACCGAACAAGAGATTGTCTGCCAGTGAGTCAATACTCGTTGATTGGCATGATTCCCTTGGTACATATAATTTAGAACTGCAACTGCATAATCATACATACTTAGACCATTATCATATAGTGTATGGGTAGCATACAGCTATACCCTTGAATACTGCATACAGGCCCTGTGCAACCTTACTCCATGACTTGCTCGAGTAAGTATCATCACAAATAACTTTGGAGGCCAGCATGAATGTGGATACAAACAGCCGGTGTCCCGAAGATCAGACAAGAAGTCTGTTTATGTCTATAGAATGGGTTATTTGGCTTGAACTATTGTCTCGGAGCATGTTTCACAATGCCAGTGCCCTCACTGAAGTTTATCCAACATATTCACATTACCAAACTCACCAATCATCTAATCAAAAGGAGTATATATTACTGCTGAACCCTCTTAATTGACTGAATTACTTCTGAGACCAACATCCTGTAACACTGGCTAAGAAGTATTTGAACTTTGAAATGTAACCTCCGGTTGACATAGGTTTTCAAGTCAATTGTCATCCAACTTGAACATGACATCCATATCACTTGGGATCATGAAAGGATTAGTGTGTTTGATGGATGATGCAACTATGGCAACCTGAGTGACTATAACCTTATATATCCTAATCGGAGGTAATTTGCAAGATCTTCGGTGACATCATTATCCTTTATAGTAATATGACATAATTGATCTGAACAACAGGTCCCTTGATGATAATCTGGGGTGTTCAATTACTAACAAGGGAAAATGTGGTAATCTCGACGGTTCAAATGACCTGGATTTTGTAATTGATGGAAGGCACTGCAGTGAAGTCATGCCCACGAGTCATCAAGACAGCACACTGATCCTTTCCAGTGGTAGTTTCAATATGGCAAAGGGCAAACAAAAGGGAATCACATACACTCCTCCTACGAAGAAACGATTGCCCCAGCTGTATAAGCTCAAAGAAAAAAATACAACCAGAGGATCCAGGTCATCTTGGGTGAAAGATTAATGGGCTCGGAAAACACAGTCAGTAACATCATCACCGACAAAATCTCCCTCGAAGCATAAATCCAGGTCCCCTCACTTACTCTATGAAGGTGCCGACTTTCACTTTGACCAAGGTGACATCCCCCAGCCTAAATTTCCAAAATCTCAGGCAAGCAGCAGTTATCTTCATTTCTCGAGTCTGACCGGAGCATACAGAGTCAGAATACATATCTCCGTCAATGGAAGTCCAAGTTCAATGACTACATAAACTCCCTGATGGTCAGAGACGCCCCTCTAGCCGACCGACTTTGCTCAGTCTGCAAGAAAGATGGGGTGTATAGATGCCATGGCTGTTTTAATGAGCCACTCTTTTGCACAGACTGTTGCAGAATTCAGCATCAAAGAAATCCATTCCATCACATCAGTCAATGGACCGGATCATTTTTTCAAGAAACTTCACTCATTAAAGTTGGCCTGCACATTCACCTCGCTCACGATGGCACTCCATGTCCCAGCAGCACTGATTACTCATCAGACTTCTTTGAATGGTCAGATATTGATGACGATATAGACACCAATTATCCGGAGGGACCTTTCATTCCACCGGTCAGAGACCCGGATCGTCCAGCCATAACTGTAGTAGACAAGTCCGATGTTCACTCCCTTTCCATATGGTACTGTCACTGCCCTGGTGCTGTCAGCCAAGACATGCAGCTGTTCCAGGCTGGCTTGTTCCCGGTGTCTTTTGCCAGACTGAAAACTGCATTCACATTCTCTGTCTTGGACGACTTTCTGTTAGACAATCTTGAGTGTGGTACATCAGCAATGAATTACTACAGCAAAATTCGCAGACTAACGAGAGCTGCCAGACAGTGGCAACAATGCAAGCTTTACAAGTGGCATGGATTTGCCCACAAAGATGACAAGCCAAATGATGGTGATCTTGCCCTATTTTGCCCTGCATGTCCGCAACTGGGGATAAACTTGGACCTGTCTGCCGGTACAGTCGCCTGACCAGACGATACCCCTTCCTGGCTAATGACTAGGTATTTGGTCATGGATGGAAATTTCAAAGCTGAGCACATGCATGCGGTGAATCCATCCAATGAAGTGTCATTGATGGATGGTCTGGGGTTCATGGTCTCTGATGAAAGATACAAGAGTCATTTGGCCATTGCCCGAGACCATGTCCAAAGGTCGGATTGCAATAATCACCGGGCCGTCAATCAAGCAAACGCCTCCCAGCAAAGGCTGGAAGCCACCGGTATAGGAGGATGTGCATGTGCACGGCATGGATGTTTTGTCCCACATTCCATGGTGGACTTTCAGAAAGGCAAAAGGTTGGTACATATTTCATCCGGTCACATGAATGGTGGTCTTACAACTCTTACCTGGGATAATTAGACAGATGAACATGGACTATGCATTAAGTCAAGCACTCACTATAAGACCAACGGAATCTCTCGTGCCATAACTTTCTATGACATAAATTGTCAGTATAACAAGTATTTGAAGGACCGGATCGCTTCCAGCATGTATCATTCCCAGAATCAGTTTGTGGCATGTACATGGACATCAAGACAGCTGCTATGTCCGGTATGCATCAAATTTCATCTACGGGACTGGCAGGATTGATGGAGAGATTATGGAGACCCTCTGGGCGCCTCTGAACATAATCTCCCCATTGGCCAGGGGCATGGGAACTCCCCATCGCAAGGAGGTATTGGATTATCAGATGAATGATTGCAACTTCATGAAAATGATTTGTATAAGTAAGTCACCTACCTCCGGATATACAAATATTGTCCGGTCTCATACAATGCATTTCTGGTTGGCATGTCAGGTAGCCAAGTTTCTGTCCAGAAAGTTGAAAGAGGCTATTAAGAGTGCTGCGGACAGCAAACTTGCATTTCAAAATCTCAACGAGACAGCTCATTCTGACATGGTCATTCTTTGGGAGGCAGAGGAGACACTTGCTCATGAGAACAGAGCTGAGGATCCTACAGGTATGGATATTTATGAGGTCCGGTTGGAAAAGGGCAAGTGTCCTTTCATTGGTTTTCCGGCAGGTCTGATCACATGGCTGTGCAGCTCCCACTAAAAAACAGCAGGAGTTGTGCCTGTTACAGGCTCAAAATTGCCCTGAACACCCGGACATCAACCCCCCCGGTCGATGAGGCACTGCCACTTGGCTCGCCACTGGTCTCACCATAGAGAAATCCCAAATCTCTCTCTCTAAGGATGTAAAAAGGTTACCAACGCACCCAACAGATATGCAATTGCTGAGAGTGGCCCGATGCCGGGATAAACTTCACACTCAGATCACAAGCTTTCTCGAGATGGCACCTACTTACATATCTTGGAGTCAAAGTCAATGTCAATGACCCCAATTTTCCTTTCAATAGTGCTCATAATTCACTCCATGACGATGGTGAAGATTTCTCAGATCTTGACAATGATCAAAATCCTGATCCGGACACACACGATACATCCATATTTCAACCGGAGCTCACTGTCATACATGTACCTCTGCCATCCAACATTGGTGAGGTGAGGTGCAGGGAGTTAGGTCTCACCAATCTCATGAAAGAAGAAATTGCCCTTAGAGAAGGCCAAGCCAATGACGCACTCCATGCTATTCGAGTTCATTTGGGAGATAAAGCTCTTATATTCTGCAATACTGTCCGGTTGGCCAAGTCACAGGCATCATCTACTAGGGCATGGACTCGAGTTCGCTCGGTAGAAACTGCCGTGAATCTCAATGCCAGTATCTATTCAAAATGTCAGTCGCAACTGGCCAAACTCCCTGACCACGACCTCTTGAAGAAATACCTTCCTTTGAAGAAAGAAGACCTCAAAGCCAGCTCTGCAGTGGCCGATCCAAATGCACGTGGTCAGAGGGACACCACTCTGTCATGGTTCTGGTCTTTGGATGTTCAGGGTGACACATCATGAAATGACTGGATGACAGAATGTGAGTGTCTGGTGCATCCAGATATATCCGGTGGTCCGGTCTCACATGTTCTAATAATAGTTTACCTGGTTAATTGGCTCTGGACAAAAGCACTGCGCAATCGATGGAGTGAAGAGCTTGTTCTTGTCAAACATGAAATGCAGTGGTCAATCAATTTCTTTAACCACAGAGTGAAGCAATGGCTGGGTCACATGCACAATGCTACTTCTGCAGGGCTCACCGGACACACATGTTATGCTGCATGACAATCTCACATATATCACCAACTAGCAGCACATGCAGAGGATGCTTTTCGGACAATGATCGATCAGCTAGATGTACCGGTTCAGATAGTTGGTGGTACCGGTTGAGATGGTTGTTAATAGAGCCGTAGTTGTAAGATATGGTCATTATAATATGGTAATAGCCATCGGCAGATATGCCAAACTGCACACTAAGTACCACCCCAAGGCCAATGCCTATTTTTCAAGTCCCTTACACTTGCACAACTGACCAGGCCTGCTCATACATGATCAGTAGTACATTCACAAATATGTTTTACCCCAAGGATCTAGGCTTCTTATCAGTAGAGATACCCCCTGTACATGAGATATCACATTTGCACCATATGTAGGGCTACATAGTATTCAAGCCTGTGATAAGTGATCTAAAACCTGGGATATGTCCTGTATATGCCCCTGATGATAGATTTAAAGTTTTAGAAAGATCCATTAAGCACTGACTGAATGGCAAGTAAAATCACATATGTGTGAAAAGTGACAATTGACATCTTTTCACACAAAGTTACATTTATATATGATACAGCTCAAACATTTCATTAAAAATATGTAGGATACAAGGTAGACTACTGAATGAACCTATACTACATACTGCCCTGAGGTTGAAGGGTGGTGGAAGGGATGTGGTGTATATCTGAGTTGACCCAGCATTAAAGTCCAACTACTGCCCAACTGACCATTTTTGATGTTTTGGGTCTTTGAACTTTCCCCACACTCAATTTCTTATCTATTTCACTTCCTCAGGACTCAAGTCTTGTTGGATCTTTCTGTACCATTAGGCCTAAGATACTGAATATATTTTAAATCTACTCCAGGTGTCTGATTATTACATTTCAATGTATTGAAAGTATGGGCTCCTTATCAGTAGAAATAGCAAGCATTCACACTAACTCAAACTCCTGGCCTATTTTGAGCTGATCCTTGTGACAAAAAGCAAGTATATATATATTATAATAATGATATATGAACAGGTTGTATTACTTATGCAAGAGTAAGATACTGAAAAACATCAAAAGTGTCAAAAATGTGATTTTCTATGTTTTTGTTCCTGTAGCAGGATCCTATGTATGTCCTGGGTCAGCTATATGATAGAACTACCTCAGATATACATAGAAACAGACCCCCTACCTCAATTGAGGTCCGGTCCTACAGGGAAAATTTTCACAGGGGGTAAACCACCAGGAGAGGGGGGGCACACCATGCAACAGGGGATTATCCTATGGTCCTGGGCTCCTGATACATTGTTCCTATTGTTGAATAGATGTTGGGCATCATTTTTACAAGTCCATTCACCTAGAAATAATTAAATGGGAGCATATTCTGTGTTTTATTGCATATGTGCTATATCTATTGATGTAGGACACTTCACAGGGTCAAATAAAGATGGGAATCTACTCATATATGCTCATAAAAATGTTCTGAATATAGTAGAACACACCCCTATCAAAGGGGCAAAAGTGCGAAAATGTTCTGTACCCTACCCCCTACCCTATTTTGAAAAGGCCCTGGAGGAGGAGCAGGCACACAAATGGACAAAAAAAGTGGTCTATTATATAATATTATACATGTATATACCAGACTACTACTTAAATACAAGGGAGGACCTATTGTGGTGTAGTGGTGAAGCTGCAGTGAGGTGGGGAGGGTGTGGGAATAATTATAATTATGTGGTATACCATATTGGGATGATGTTTTGGGTGTTGTGGGGTAATTCCCACAGCAGGTGGCTAAAAATGCAAAAATGCGGAGTGTGGGAATAATGTGGGGAGGCCTGACATGAGGAGGTGACCAAAACAGGATGTGTTTTATGAATTTCCACTTTTGGAGGCCAAAATTGCGGAATAAAACATACCAAAACATCTGACAAATGTGGAAAACATAGCTGAGTTTCAAAATTCCCAAAACTGCGGTGATATTGACCAGTAACATAAATTTGGCCATGACTAAGCTTGTGGGTACCAGCCAGGGAAATAGGCATTTGTCTTGGGGTGGTACTTAGTGTGCAGTTTGGCATGTCCGCCAATGGCTCTTACCATATAACAAGGGCAAATACTACAACAAATGGTGGTTAATACCAGTCCAGACACATAATTCTTGTTACCGGTTGATAATACCCATTACATAATACAAAATTATCTTGGATACATGCAAATAATCCTAGTGTCAGTCACCCTACAATCTCACATTCCTCCATGAACAATACTGCAACTCTCATTCCCTCTGACCAAGTCATAATTGCTGCCAAGGGCAATCACATCACTGCTGCAGATATCTCTTGTGCCTTATTCTATGCCAATTCTCAGCTGTTGGCTATGTGCCTGCATGTTGACAAGAGTTTTGCCACTGCCATGCCTGGCTATGCACAAGCATTCTACACCCTGATGAAATGGGAGATGGAGGTAGGTAGCCGGCCATGCTGATATTCTCTTGCCCTCATCTTTCTCCTGTCATATAGACCTTTGTCACACCTTTCATCAATATATGTTTTATCACCTGGTTGTCTGCTGTTATTCCCAAACTTCTCAAGGATGTAATCTCAATCATGACCTCACACACATTGGTGGACCGGCAACCAGATGTCCATGCCATTTCGCAGGATATCAAGGCATTGTCCCTATCTGTGGATTCAAATAAATCTGATGATTATGATATTGCTCACATGCAAGACTATTTTAATGACTGGTGGAAGGACACACTTGGTATTGGTTGGGTTTCAGATATGTTGCCCAAGTCATCTGTCCAAGATGTCATGGATTTGGTGGGATGGCACTTTTCACATCTTGTGAGTTCATGCACTGGATGCACTGGATGCACCAGATACTTATAACATCCATGATAGCCTGATCATGTCAGGACCAGCCTTCTCCCATATATCCTCCAAGGGCCAGATGATCTGAAAGATAAAACCGGTTCAGCATCTCTTGCACTGTGTCACCAGACAACAATTGGTGGAGAGTTGGTGGAGATATTGCAGAGCAAGATGATGAATCTGACACGTTCATGTGATCACTTGACCAGATTGGTTGGGCCGATTGAAGAAATCACCAGGGCTGTGTCATCATCACAGGCACTCATTGACTGGTTAAATACTGACTGATGTCTGCTGGTATCCGGTCAATATGTTATGCCTTCATACAATCATGTCATTTTCATTGGAATGTAAAAAAAAATTGGGGTTGTGTGAATGAACCAGAGGAGATTCTTTTCAGCAGATTCCCCCCTGAAGAGGAGCGTTTCTTGACAACCCCATCTGTTGTCATTGATGCCGGAGGTAGAATAATTGTCTGGTATTTGCCTGGAGCACTGACTGGTATGATAATGGTTGGTCTTCTTTCCATTACCATGTGTCATTTTATCTCACCCTGATGTATAACAGACGGATATTCATGGCGCAACAAGTTCCATGGGTGGTCTGTTGAGGCATAGCATCACAACAGGTAAAACTTCTCAATGGAAGACCCATCGGTCCAATTTTCACCCAAGTCTGGATGGGATGATCACCCCCGGTTGTATCAATATATCTCCTGCATGGTTTCAGCAAGGAAGAGAGGTATGTCCGGTCGACATGCATTGAAATCTCTGGTTTGAAATCTTGTAGAAACATGGCTTCCTGAATCTTGACCCGGAAGATGGGTTCTCACCAGAGGTATCTGTGGCACTCAAAGGTGATGCTGGTCACCAGATTACGGCATCCCTTCAAAGGTCCGGACTCATTGTCTCTGCTGCACTTTGAGTCATGCACCCGGATCTCTATTGGGCCGGAATGGAAACTCAAGTCAGGCTTGGTACATGGGCTACTAGATATGAATTGGATGAGATGAAACATCGTCTTCGATGCTGGACATCTGTTTTCAATGTGGCATCGGTCATATGCAATCGCCGGACACCCCCCCCCCCCCCATCGAGATCCCAAATGTCGACCGGCAGTGTTTGATATCATGACAACCTCTGGTATTTATCAGCTGGTCGTCATGGATTTTATGAACCTTGGAATCAAATTTCTATACGACTCAGGCTCAATGTTGGCTTCATCATGTTGACTTGTGAGGCATTACATGAATGTGGAAGAGGGTAACCGGATTGTCACTGCATGGTACATGTGAGACAGCATCCACAATTTTGTTGGGACTCCGAGCACAGAGTATGCAAAATATGACTGTATAAATATTTAGCGAGTGACTGCATATATTCATGCAAATATATATTTCCAGTGAATCGTGTTTGAATAGTCCGGTGAATCGTATAGATATTCCAGTTTTGTTCTGGGAGTTATCATTCATTAGATAGACCGGTTGGTATGCTAAGGTACTATGTTTTGTATGCACTGGGTGGGTATTTGAGATGTACCGGATGTATATCCCAGATGTACCAGATGAGCACTGTCGATTAGTATACCCTTTACCGGATGTTATTTCCTTCACATACCTAGTGGTATGCTCTGCATCTACCGGATTACATTTCTTTACTCTACCAGATGGAATATCCTACCGGCCCACCTGTCTCTGTTGTGCACCTTGGGTACTGGCCCTGCAGTCTCCATTGCATCCTATCCCTCGGCCCACTCATGTCCATTGTGCTTCACATACCGGCTCACTTGTCTCCATCACACCCCATCACCCAGCCCACTTGTCTCCGTTGTGCTCCATGTACCGGCCCAACCGTCTCGATTGCACCATATCCCCTGGCAAACTCGCCACCATTGCCCTTGATATGCTGGCCCACCCATCTCAATTGGACCTCAATCACCGGCTCACCTGTCTCTATTGTGCTTCACATACCGGCCCACTCATCTCCCATTGCACCCTAGTTAGGGTGCATCAGGTACACCACCCTCAGCCCACTCGTCTGCCATGCCAGTACACTTATCCCTCAGCCCACCCGTCTACCATGGTACACTTATTCCCCAGCCCACTTGTCTACCACGGTACACTAATTACCATGGGCCCACATGGGCTGGCCCGCCGGTATAGGTACATTGTCACCCTCAGCTGTCCATCTAATATGGGTATCACCATCAATCATTCAAGGCCTCCTGCAAGACCCTCCTGCATTGTATATGCCCAACTCTAGGAACTTACTGTCATGGACTTATCTCTGGATTCAAACGAGGACCAGTGTAAATGCTTGTAGTCTTCGTGGGTGAAATTCTCCCCCTACTTCTTCTCCTTTTAGATTCTCCAACTTGAATGAGTTACAGAGCCTTAGGGTGATTCAGTGCGGTGGGGACCACTTGGGTAGTAGTTTGCATTTAGCTTCGAACATGTAGTCGAGATTGCTGTGATAAAATTGAACTAATTGACCTTGCCAGAAAATTACCTCACCTGGTATTCATTCAAGGACTCACTTATCGAAAGCCGCTTTACACTTGATCAGGTGCTGAACTGTGGCATCATAGCCATCCAGTTGTTGTTGGGCTATGTAGGCCATTTGTGTGCTTATGTCCGATGTGCGTAATGTTGATGTGCTGTTGCTAAGGTCCATATGCGGTGTATTGACGATCTGCCAGAGTAACAATTCTTTTGGCGAGAATTTCAAGGCTGGGAGGATACAATGATTGAGGGCCGTTATTGCGTCATCTATGTGGTCTGGCCAATTAGTGGGAGCTTGTCCCATGCCAGTCCTTCGTAGTTGTCCTCTTCCAGGTTTGGTGCACACAACCTTTTGAGTACATGTAGGAGGATTTTGTTTGTGCCCTCAACTAGACCATTTATCCAAGGTGAATATGCTGCTACTATGTGAGTACCACAGTTCCACTTAGCGCAGAATTCTTTGACGACCGTATTGTTGAAGTGTTTTCTGCTGTCCGACATGAACATTTCTGAGGCCGTAAAGTTCTGGAAGATTTGTGTTAGACTATGGACTGTGGTCTTCGCGGTACCTGTTGCTTTATACTTGACCCCCAGAGTGTTGTCCTTTGGCCTTCAGTAACGTCAGGTAGTCCCCTACTAAGAGTTCGAATGGGTGTCGACACGTTATTGGTTCTAACAGCGAATGAAGGTGTGACGCACCAAAGTTTTTACATCTACTGCATTCGCTGATCGTGGTCATGATAGACGCATCTAACTTTGGACTGTATATCTGGTCGGTTAATGTGATTTTGATCGCATCACGTCCCCAGTGTCCGCTGTCCTCGTGTTGTTTTGCTGCTATTGCTTGCGCTTCCACCTGCAAGACACATTCAACCCTGCTGCATGCCCTAACCGTGGTGCCGCCTTGTAACCTCCACAGTTTCGCGTCCTCAATCATATACTGGGACGCTCAGTGTCTGGCTCATTTCCATTCCGGAACCTCTTTCCCCTGGTTGATTTCCAACATGGCCTGGATGACTTCCAGGAACACTGGTTCTTTGGTGAACCATTGGATGAGTTGCGATGCTACGGAGTCCTCGATGTTAGTAGAAATTTGCAGTAAGTCATTGATCAAACCTGAATTTCCCGTCTAGCAATCCGATGTCGTGCTGGTGTCCTTCCCACTGTCTGCTTAGCCCGTCTGCGATGACATTTAATTTCCCGGGTATGTGTCAAATGTCTACAATGTTGTGAGCTAATATGCCGTCTCTCCATCGTGGGTGTGCAGTGTTTAGTTGATTACTGATCAGTATGTCTTTGAGAGCTTGACAATCAGTTTCAATTTCGACGGGGAATCCCCAGATGATATCTGAGAATTTATCTAATCCAAATTTTAGTGCTGCGAATTCTAATAAAAATGGCTTATAGTTTTGTTCTGTTGTCGATGTGCATTTGGAGGCGAATCCAATAGGGTGTAGTCGTTCTGTCCATTTTCCTGACGGGCTTTGAGTACGAGTGCATTGGGATAAAACCGCTGCGAATCCTTCTCCGCATCCATCTGATGTAACCACAAAATTTGAGCCGTCATACTTTGGGGCTTGTAAGACCGGTTTTGATATGAGGGCTGCTTTAAGGTCAAGGAGAGCCTTCATATGTTTTTCTTCCCATAAGTCATGCAATTTAAAGTTCCTTAGGATGCGTCTATATAAGGTCTCTAAAATGACTGGTTAGTCCTAAGAAGGATTCGAGATTGAGGGCATCCGGGGGTTGTTGCCAGTTGACAATGGCTGTTAATTTTGTTAGATTGGGCTGTACACCTTGTGGACCTACTGTGGCTCCTGCAAATGTTGTTTCTGTCATAAACAACTGGCATTTCATGGGGGATAGTGAGATTGAGCGCTGGTGACACCTTTGGAAATTGTGTTCCAGTTTGTCCATCATTTCGTCGAAGCTATCTGCTGCACATTCACCGTTGTCTACGAATAGTTCCATCGTGTCGTCGGTCAGGAGGTTCTGTAAGTTGCGTGTTGTCATTTCCGAGAAGGTTGAAGGTGCTCCAGTCAGTCCCATGGGCATTCTTTTGTACCAGAAGTAACTGCACCCTTCTACGTAGAACACCATGTAAGGTCGGGATCCCTGTGGGACTTCAACAGCATAGAAACCCAATGCAAAATCAAATACAGATATGTACTTATGTCCACTGAGCCGTAACTGCTTAGCTGGTATGTCCCCTTGTGGCATTGGGGCGATGTTCATTACCTTATTTACCTCGTTGAAGTTTTGACAGATCCTCCACTTCTGAGGTTTCATTTCCATGTTTGCCTTCTCTTGTCCTTCTGTTACTTCACGTTCAGGTCACATAAATGCCGGCAGTTGGCCATGTTGCAAGCACTGCTTGTTGATGGCTCGCTGTAGTTCTTCGAGCATCATGCCTTCCTGTTCGTGTGCTTTCTGTGCTAGGACTGTGCTTGCACAGCATTTGACAGCTTCTGGTGGTGCGTGCTCTATGATTCCAGCATCCAACATTTCGTCTACCTTCCCATGTAGAAATTGCAGCTGTGGGGGTGTTAGTGGTCATTGATGTACTCGTAAGTTGAAGGTCATTCCGTCCGGTATATTCAGTCAGTGAACTGCGCCCGGTACCGGTAAGACTTCCTTTAACAATCCTGCGAATATGTCAGCGTACTTCGAGACTAGAGCCTTTACCTTTTCTCATTCTTCCATTGATAGATCTGGTCCATATTGGACTTGCTTGACGATCCATACCACCCATTTCGGATTGTGAGGTTGTGTGAGCCTGGTGAAGATTGCGTTGTCGTCTGTGAGGAAGTCTGTGGGGATCTCTTCCAACAATGAATCTAGTTCCTCCTCTGGGATTGGATCACCGTCTGTGCTAATGCATATGGGTATGATGTGTTCGCTGGGTTCTGTCGGTAGTGGTTCTTCACATGCGTGGTTAGCTTGTTCTTGTATCTCTTCCGCTGATGACTCTTTGACTCGCCTCGGGGGGAGATCTATTCCTTGTCTCCCCAACTCTGGTTCTCATCTCTCTACCAACTGGACACCCCCTCGTTCCTCAATGTTGACTGCACTATTTTTCGGTGCTTGATTGTATAGTGTTGCAGTGCCTCCAATGCCTGATACTTGGACTTCGTCGGATTCATAGTCATGTACCACTTTGAATGCCTGTAGTAAGGGCTTCCTGAGGAGGAATTTCCAACCGCCACTGCTCTGAAATACTTCAAATTCCCCATGCGCTCTTATTCCCCCTATGGTTACTTCTCCTCTCCAAACTGCTTGTGATTGGATTATCGTCCCGTTCGCCATTCAAAGTTGCTTTATTGACGGTCCCCAACTTCCTAATTGATGCTTGACTTTCTCGAATACTGATGCGCACATGATGCTTGTCATTGCGCCCTTGTCAAACAGAGCTTGAACGCCAACTATTTCTCCTTGTGGTCCAGTGAACGATGTGAACTGCAGAAATGGTGCACATTGTTGATTGCTGTGAGTTTTGTTCTTAATGTCTTCTGTCGAATACAGATCAACAATTGTTCGACTGATGCTGGTACATTGACAGATTCTGTTTCTATACAAGCTTCGACAGTGCTGATGGGATAGTCCTTGTATGATGCCTCTTCGCATACAAGGACATGTTGTTTGGCTGGTTGAGGTATGTTATGTGTGTGGGTCGTCCGGTGTTCCTCTACACTGACAACCCTTGGCCTTTTCCCTGCTCCCACTGCTGCGCATATTCCTCCTCGAATGCCACATCAATTTTGACTGTGGTGCCTCAATTGTAATTCCCTAACGTCCTCACTGCGATGCTGTGCCAGATTCTTTCTTGTATGGTGAGTTGTGATGATTCTGGAACTCAACAATCTGCCGCCATGTGCCCATGTGCACCACATTTAAAACACTGGCCCAAACAGATCATGGCACTTCCTGTAGGAAGTGGGAATGGGGTGTTTTCTGTGACTCTCCCTTCTGCCCCATATCTGACCAACCATTGTTTGATCTGATCTTCATATGCGATTCTGCTGTTCGTGGTGTCTGCATGATGTACGACATAGTTGGTTTGGTTTCTCATGAGTTCTCATTCTTCTGGGGTAGGGAGTTGACGTTGGCGGAGTGTTGGTCTTGTGATTGTTGGTGGGCTTTTGGCTGTATAACAAATGTGAGGTGAAGAGTTATTGGGTGATGGGTACGTGCTGCTCGGTGTTGGTAGTAGTGTCACGGCTTGGTTTTGGCTGGTCCGGTCTTGGCTGTTACCAACTTCCCAGCAGTTCGGCTATTCCCATGAACCAAGTCACTCACATGTGACTCGGTCTGGTCTGCAAGGCACCTAAACCAGCACCAGATAGCACAAGCCAAGAATGTGGGAACAATGGCTTGAGCCAGCCTCAAGCCAGCTGAAGGGGGTTGTGTGGCGAACTCATTTTCAGGATTTCTCCAACTTCATTCTCCCCATTGTCCCCACTATTCAGTTGGATTCACTGTAAGTTACCATGAATAAGGTCCTGGTTTGAGTAGATGGTAGATTTAGGCTGGGAGAAGTTTTAGGATCTGGCTCCTATGGTATGTAGTAAAATTTATTCAAATTTATTGTTCACAACATATAGTACGCCTTAGCTGTCGTGTATTCTGCACAGAATATGATCAATGATGATAATGTTGCCCTCAAACTCGAAACCGTTGTCAACCACTCATCTTCTGTGGAGTGTGAATACTGGATCTTGAAACAACTTGAAGGTGGAGTTGGCATCCCCCGCACCCTCTGGTTCGGTAGAGAGTCAGCGTATCATGCTCTTGTTCTCGAACTCCTTGGGCCATCGCTCCACCAACTCTTTCTCGTGAACAATCGAAGATTCAGCCTTCTCAATGTTGTGAATCTAGGAGTCCAGTTGGTCAGTTGTTCCGTTTGAAGTCTTTGTATATAGGTCGACTGACTTTCCTAGCTCTCACGTCTTGAATATATTCACTCGCACAACTACGTTCACGGCGACATCAAACCACAGAACATCTTGGTCGGTCTTGGAAATCTGAGGCACACCGCCTCCATCATCGATTTTGGTATCACGAAGATGTACTGGAACACCGCAACCAGTGACCATGTGCCATTTCGCCATGGCCAAAGTCTCTCTGGTACTCCTGCGTTTGCCTCCATCAACAACCACTTAGGAGTTGAGCCAGGTCATTGTGACGATCTTGAGTCGCTCACATACATGTTAATCTATTTCTTACATCTGATTACGATCACCTCCGCTCATTACTTAACAGTCTTCGTGCCACATTGCCTCGGACCCTTTGGCGACCGGCAACCTCAAGCAGTCTAAAGGCCCGACCGATATCAGTCACTTCTACTGGATTGATACTGACACCAAGAGCAAAACCTGTGTTGCTTGTGAGTAAGTATCTTATTTGCAATTTTTTGTTGTTTCTCACGCCCTTCACCAGAAAACTTCATGAATCCGACGCAACATTGAAGGTCATGGTTTACGCAGGCTCAACGTCCAGTTCAGCTCCCCGTACGCATACCTTTACCCACCACACAGAGTTCTACCTCAAAGCAGCCGAGCATTTTGGCTGGCGCATACAGATCAAGGATCTGAATGAACGCCTTGCTGAAGGGTGGTTGTTGGTGATGATTCGCGAACGGCTCAAGAAATCCCCCTGCACCATGCAGTCACTTGGTCCTCCCCCTAACCAGGGGTCTGGTGCCTTGCTGGCAGGAAGGAGCTTGTTAGAAGACAGAATTCCAGACTTCACGCTTGACGAAATGCATGGTCAAATTGTGAAATTCATTGTGGCTGACGACCAAGTGAGTCGCAGTTCATGCCTACAGCCACCATTAATAGTCGCCCCCAGGCGATAAACATGATCGAATGCCCTGAATTCAGGCGCCTCATCTGTCTCCTCTGCCCGGAAATTGGCGAATCTGGTCTATGTCACCGCACGAAGGCTCGCGAAATGGTCATCGAGCAATGGCAGGAATACTTCCTGGTCTTGAAGCGAGATCTCGCAGTAAGTGCATAGTTGCCAAGTGTTAAGACCGTGTTCAACAGGTCGGGCCGGAGGGGCTTAGCTTCAGCTCGTGCGCTGCGCTCTTTACCCGAGTACTTGCCCCTAATTTACAGGGGGTAGATATCGTCGGCCGAGGGGTATGGATGGGCCGGACGAAAGAGGGAAGACTACCCGAGACTTTGTCCGGGTAGAAACCAACAGGGTACGGACTACCCGAAGGTAGAAGCGGAGGGATTTAGCCTTAGGGATATAATCCCGAGGCTCGGAGGGTCGGACTAGGATGACAATCCTAAGAGCCGAGGGAACACGAGGAATGAACTGAGTCTAAGATGATATTCGAACTAAGGAAATGCTACGGGTTACAAAGGGTTTATATACTGTAGTGTATCCGACGGGTATCCGGCCAAAGCGCAGTCTTTGGATCAGAGGGCTATGTAGGAAATGTGCTAACGGACATGAACTGCTGCGGACGATTGAGAAATGGAGCCGGAGATTAAATGAAACAAAGGGAACGAGTTAAATGAAAAGGAAATGAAGAGACTAACGGAAGGATCAGAATGAACTCGGATATTAACTGTCAGGAGGATCCGGACACATAGGGGCAGAAAGAAGCATATACAAATGGGGACTCAGGGAAATGAATTCTAGAACGGACCCGAGGAATCGGGTGGACCGGACCAGACGAGAAGCCTCATGTATGGGATATGACACCAAGCCTCATACGAAGTACCTGATTCCTTTTAGAACACTCAAGGAAAAGTCTGCTTTTCATCTGACCACAGGTCAGATATAAAGTTTCAGCTGTTCATGGCCGTGACGGCTCATTGGATTGCGAGGGCTAACAAAGACTCTATGTTGGTGCTGAATTCGGCGTTAATCACTTTTCATCATGTTCCTGGCAATCATGACGGGCAATCTTTGGGTTCTATGATCCTATATCTCCTCGATCGTGCAGAGACTGCGGCCAAGGTCGGTACTTATCTCTATCGTGTTGCATGCTCTGACATTGTTCAGACTGGACATTTTACTCTCGACAACACAGGCAACAACCACACCGTGATGCAGGAGCTTTCCAGCCTGCTTGGGGAACGTGGGATCGAGTTTGATCCTATTGAACACAGGATACTGTGTTTCCCGCACGTGATAAACATATGCGTGAAGCATATTCTTGACGAATATTCCACTGTTGACTATTCCACTGTGGACGATACATGGATAGTTGAAGATCAGATCATCAAGAAAGTTGATTATGTCCAGGCTGTGGAGGGAAAACCTCTCGAGCCAGCCAGGCACATCGTGCGATTGGTCTGCGCATCAAACCAGCGGCGCAACAGGTTTCGTGAGACCATTGTTAGGGGTAACGAGGAAGGGTGGTTTCGAGATGACAATGGCGAGCTTACACAGCTCCCGGTCGTAGAACTCCTCCTCAATGAGCCCACCAGATGGGATTCAACCTATGTCATGATCAACCGTTTGCGGACACTGCGCCAGGTAAGATTTCGCACCGTTAAACATATGTCGTAGACTAATACTGGCCCAGGCCATAACCGCCTTTTTTGATGCTTATCCTCAATGTAACATATCCGATAAAAAACTGTGTGAGATGGATTGGCAATTCCTCCAGGACCTGGAAGTGATCTTGGAGGTAAGTACTAATGCATTCAAACTTCGAGGCCTGTGATCTAATTTACCATTTCATACCAGGCACCCCACGCCACCCAGCAAAAACTCTCCAGTGAAAGCACTCCCGTGCTCAGCCATGCTGTTCCAACTTTTGAAGAGTTGGTTGATGGCTGGGAGTCTATTGGCCTGCACGCACCTCACTGTAAGCCTATCGTTGACATAGGCTTACTCTGGGCAAGCAAATACACCGACCGGATGGGCGCAACCCATGCATATGCGGTCACTATGTGTCAGTCCCGTCTTTTGTCCTAATAAATGCTGATTTCATGATCACTTTTGTAGTCATTGATCCTGCAACGCGGATGTCTTGGATGGACAGTCAATGGGAGAAGGACCATGTTGATGAAGCAAAGGAGTTTATATTGAAGCTGGTACGTCTCTGTAGTAAACAAAAGCGCAACATTGGATTGACTCGTTCCGCAGATGCAGAGTAAGAGAGCGGAAAACTCTACGCATTCTCAACCTGTAGTGGTTCCACGAATGGTGGCACACACACTAGGCTCACATCGCTATGGACTTCCTGGGGCGCATGCACATGCGCATCACCACGATGGCGGCCAAACAATAGAGCAAGAATTCACAGCATATGCTATGGCTACGCTTAGTCCTCATGGAACGGATATACTTTCATTTTGGAATGTGAGTCCGTTCCTTCAAGTCACACCCTATGTTATTAACCAAGAGCTGTTGACTAGGCTTCACAGTCCATGTTCCCAATGATATTCTCGATTGCTATGGACTATGCCCCAATACAAGCCTCTGCGGTGCCGTGTGAACGGGTATTTTCGTTGAGTAGCGAAACTCATATGAAAAAAAGGAATCACATCAGCCCCGTTTTGATGGAAGCTTTACAGATGGTTAAGTTTTTCCTGAAGAAAGAACGGCTTAATTTTATGAGAGGTTGGGCAGCCTCCCAATGGGACATGGAACTTGGGGTGGTACACGACCAAGGTTCTAACGAGCAGTTGACAGCCACCGCCAGCGCAAATGACGCTCTTCTCAGAGCCATTGCTGAGGAGGAGTGTGACAATATCAAGGACACCGCTACCATTTACGACAAGTGACACTTACTTCTTTACTGACTTTTTCATCTGTCATTTGCTATTTCGCCTCTCGCCTTTTGTTCACACTATGTTGCTCTTTGTTGTGCTGGTTTTGATTTCAATTGTTTATTTATTTTTCACCAGCCGCAGTGTGCGCCTCTGACTTCAACCCTCTAGCAAGGAGTTTTAGGACGTGCTCTTGAGTCTTGACCCTTGAGACCATGGGCGGTGTTTTCACCAAGCTCATTCCCCGCAACACAGACTCGCTGAAAATCGAGCCGTACGTCGCCTGTGGGATTTGGAATCCTGCGACACCATTTATTACAGGAAAAACACTCCTTGCCCGTGCTCTTGCCACGAGCTGTCGGGCTAATGGCAAGGGAGTCTGTAAGTTACACCCCTTTCTGTCAGCACATTACCTCTCATCATTTGCTAGCCTTCTTCATGTGAAAGGGCGCCGACTGCCTGTCGAAATGGGTCAGTGAGGCTGAACGCCAACTTCGTCTTCTGTTCAAGGAAGCATGTAACTGCCAACTGAGTATCATCTTCTTTGATGAAATTGATGGATTAGCACCCGTCCGGTGTGGGTACAACAATTCTGCTGGATGGTAGCAGGTGTTGGGTCTTGCTTGCCTAGCTGCTATGTCTTGAGAGACAATGTAAGACCCAGGCTTTCTTGACTAGGGAGTGCTCAAGCAGGGAGAGAGAGAGAGAGAGAGTGTGTGTGTGTGTGTGTGTGTGTGTGAGAGAGAGAGAGAGAGAAGGAGGGTGTCACTCCAGACAATGGGGGTAGAACTTGGTATCAGGAGCTATCTAGTGAGCTGAAGAAGCTACAACTAGGGAAGCTACAAACTGGGGAAGCTACTACTTAACCCTAGAAGGGGAGCTACCAGAATATGAACTGAATCCTACTAATGAGTGGAAGTGTAGTGCGAATATTTGATGATTAGGTAAGCAGTCAAATGCCAACATAAACAAAGGAAAGGGGTAAGTAAGGCTAGGTAGAAACTGTCAATACAAGGCCACAGGGAACTAGTTCCCTACATCTCCTGGGTACTTTGAATCATGACTGTCCCCAGTCATCACATGGCCAGTCATTTTGATACTCCTCATCAAAATCAAGATAATGAGTTACCCTTAAGAGTTGACTATCTCCAGTCACAATCACCTGCTCTAGACACTTAACCTCACAACCTATCCTGATACCAGTATACCTCAGCTCCTCCTTCACAACTGATAACATTGGCCCTACTCTCCTCTCCACAAGGTCTTCTATCCATGCACTAAGTTTCGCGACATCCAGATGTATGGGGGTTTTGGTGAAAGGAGGCTTAGAGTCAAGGGGTACTGGAGAGGGATGTCCAGGAGGAGCAGAGGATGGAGTGGGAGTGTCCACAGAAGGAGGGGAGACAGGATGAAGGGGTGGTGGAGCTGAAGGAAGGGAATTCTGAGCATGAGCACGAGCTGTGCTAATACGAAGTCCAGCACAACGAGTCTTCTTCTTCCTGGGTAAGGGGGGTGAACTAGAGTGTGAACAGTAGGTACATGTGGTGGGGGAAGCACTAGGAACAGCTGGGGGAAGTAGGGTGACAGTTAACATAGCTAAATTTCGAAGAAATATGGTAAAAGTGCGAAAATCGACGAAAATGCGGATTGCAAGTGAGGGGGCGGATGGATCAAGAAGCGGACTAGACGGATGGATAGCTATGCAAAGGAGCTTCAAAATGAGTATTGGGTTGATAGGGTTTCGATGGGAATTGAGCTTGTCAGAGAGGAAAAACGCGTATATGAGCGAAAATGGGGTATGAGGAGGGGGTAGGCAGTAGGGAAGGTATAGCTGGTCAGATCAAAAAGCGAATTGGGGGGATAGACAGAGCCACTAAGGGATGATATATGACCAAAAGAGCGAAATGGGACAGGCCTTGGTACTCCCAGAAAAACCTGATCTCTCCTCAACTTCTCAAAACCACCAAAAACTCGATATCTTCACAACTACTGCTCCAAATCTAATGACCTAGGGCTCAAAATGACGGCCTGAATGAGGGGAATATAACCCTGTATTTGCGAGAGATCCGGTCGAAAAACGCGTGGGAAAAAGGCTGATTTGTGCGGTGGGGGAGGAGAACTTGTTGAAACTTGGTATGGTGGGGGTAGTAAATGATGGTTGGGGGTGGTAATGGACTCCTGGGTGAGCACAGGGAACCTGGAAACAAGAAACCCTCAAGGTGGGCTCCAGTTGTGGGTACAACAATTCAGATTGAAGTAATCTGATGTGTTGGGTCTGTCTGCCTAGCTGCTATGTCAGTGTTGACAGTGTAAGACCCTAAAGGGTTTCTGGACCAGGCTCAGAGCTCAGAGAGAGAGAGAGAGTAAGGGAAACTGCATTCAAAGTCACACCAGGTGAAGGTAAGGGTAAAGACCAACATGATTATGTAAGCTATCCAAGTGCCAACACAAGCAAGGTAAATAGGGGTAAAGTAAGCCTAACCAGGAACTTGTTCCTACACCGGTCATCGATCCTACCCCACTAATGTGCTAGGTCAAAAGACAAAGGCCGCTGCCTCCTGGCTAAAGCCTCTGATACTGGTCACGAAATATGCCAGTCGACTCATACCTCCCCCTCCTACAGCACTTCAATACCCTCAGCCTGAGAAGCCCCGTCCACATAAGCTCAAGCCGCAAAAGGTACTGACATGTTAATCACTAAATTAAGTATGTCACTCATCATGTTTAATTAGCACAAACACAGAGCTTCTCGATCGAACACAGCCTGCGACAGCATAGTGCGTTCTAGCCTTCGGCGGCACACCAACAGGATTGGTCAGTTATTTCTCGTGACCTCAACAAAATCGCTTATAGATTTCATTGCTACTAGTTGGCCACCTTACGCAAGTCTGCGAGCAGATTCGCGCCGACCAGGCAGTCCTAATGGACGGCTGGGTTGCTGCCATTTGTGGACTCTATCATTGATACAACACCAGGGCCAAAGCTTTTCTACATGCTGGCAATGGAATGCAACAGTAGGCAAACTAATTGACCGTCCAGGACGTGTGGGTGACTGGGGATACATCAACACCCAGTTCGTACCATTCTAGTGACTTGACTCTGCCATCAATAACAAAATGCCCTCCCTTTTTCTCAGCAGTCTAGGTCTTCTCGAGTATATGTATCTGTGTGAAGATATGGAAATGGAGCCCATTATGGCTGTATGGGCAGGTATATAACAGTCATGCATTCCATATCATTTGTATGCTGACACACACAGGGTACTCGCTCAACAGGGCCAGCCTCCCTGAGAACGAGCTCGCACCATACATCCAACAGGCAATCGACCAGATCAACTTTGTCATCAGGAACCCCGCCACGAGTGAACCAGCTGCCCTGTGTGCATCTCTTGGCCACCCAGAACCATTCCCTTTGCAATATGTCGAGATTGGCAATGAAGACTTCTTTGCATCGGAATCGTAAGTTTTTGACCTAAACTAATGATGAATGAGCATGTCGATGATATGCTACAAGGTATATCTACTGTTGGAGAGACTTCGTGGGCAACTTGATGGCTACGTTCCCTCAGCTGAGTGAGCGCTGCAATATTTGCGCAGGAGCTTGCCTCTGACTGAGGCATTTCTTGGTAGAGTTTATCACGACTTGGTACCCCTTCGATCCCATCCTCATTCCCATCCCAAAGCAGTATGACAATCACGTGTACCAGACACCTGGCTGGTTCACAGAAAATGCATTCTACTACGATTCTTTCCAGGTTCATACGCTCTACATTTGCATCGCGTCATACTGGGAAGCTGACTGTGATACAACCAAAAGCGCAATGGCACTTACTATTTTGAGGGTGAATATGCCGTCATATCGACCAACGCCAGTGATATCTTTGGCACGCCTGCCAACCGTCGCCTAGTATACCCTGATACGCAGGGTGCGTGCTCTCTCGTGGCCATGAATCGTACCTGACACCAGGATAGGATCTTCGGCAGAAGCTGCATTCATGACTGGTCTAGAGCGTAACAGTGACATCGTCTTCGCTGCCTTGTATGCTCCCTTGTTAATGGTCAGCTTAATTTGTACAGTGAAATCAGAGTGAACACTAATATTATAAGCACTGTAGAACATTGCCAACTACATATTATGGCGGAGCTGGGGCTCACCTCAACACTAGCTGGCAACCCCGAAACATCACCAGATTGCAGCCGAATGGTTGGCCGTACTCACTACGACAGCGTACCAGAATCAACTATGCCATTCCACCAGCGCTGGAGGAGACAAGCCAAACCACATCAGGCTGGTGGCTGAGGTGGTGGTAATTGAAAGTGTGGTCCAGGATGGAGTGCTTCTGGTGCTAAACTAAGCAAATGGATGGGCATAGCCCCAGCAGATGATTCGGCGCGTCATGATATTTGTTTTGCCACACTCAGAAATTAGCTGATACACTTTCATGCCAGGATTCCGACTTTCCAACTCGAACACCCCGTAAACCTTTTGGAGGTGCCGGGGTTTTTGGTGCCGGAGGCCCTATTTCTGCAGGTGGCGCCAGTCTACTACCAGGCGATCTTGCTGCTGCTGCTGGCACTCCTTCAAACCTGGGTAAAATTGGCGATGCAGGTGATTGCCGTTGTTGCTTGCAAATCTTCTCGAACTTATCTGTTTGCAGCGTTGGCTGATGCAGACCCATTGGGAGTGAATACCAATGTCACCTTCGATGAAGTCGGTGGCTTGGATGATCGTACATGCTCTTCCATTCCGTTGCCATACATTCTTGACCTCCTGTCTGTAGACATCCATTCTTTGATAGTCATAGGCGCCACCCACCGCCCAGATGCCATTGACCCTGCGCTATGAAGACCTGGTTGATTTGACAGGGAATTTTACTTTCCCCTTCCATCTCTGGAGGCTCGTGAACGTATTTTGATGATCATGACCAAAGACTGGGAGGGCTGGCAGGGTGAGGAAGGTGCTGAGAGTATCAAGGGACTTGCAAAGTTCACGAAGGGCTATGGTGGTGCTGATCTTCAGGTATGTGATTTTACGACCACATATGCTGGTCATGATACTCACCTAGCTACAGGCCTTGTGCACGGAGGCAACCTTGAATGCTATTCAACGGCGATATCCTCTAACATACCGGTCCAGTGACCGACTTCTCCTCAAGCCCGAGACTATTGGTGTCACATTCAGAGACTTCATGATCTCACTACCGAGTCCCACCGAAGCCCAGTGAGAAGTGTTCTTCTCGAGTATCATTGCAGACATCCGTCGACCGCCAAATCAGTTCGCAGATGGCATCAAACAACGAAACGAATTCTTGAGGAGTTACCGATTGCGCCTCCGCTTGAGCCCCGTCAACCGATGGCTGCTGAGCTTGCTATTCAGGAAGAGAATGACCAGCGTGTCATCACGCTACTGAAGTACCGACTCGGCTTTATACTGACGGAGCTGAAATGCAAGTTCAAACGATTTACCAAGAAAGCTAGGGTGAGTGTGGACTAGCGACTACACTTGCAATGATTAACATCCTTGCTAGGAGGAGTATGACTTCGATCCAATTCCTGTGGCCAATGAAGTGGAAATCATTGCTACCACTACCACCATAGCCATACAAGGCGAAAATGATGTAATCGACACAGGTCACCCAGGAGCAGCCAAACG
Source organism: Suillus lakei (assembly GCA_016628065.1). Classification (NCBI taxonomy): domain Eukaryota; kingdom Fungi; phylum Basidiomycota; class Agaricomycetes; order Boletales; family Suillaceae; genus Suillus; species Suillus lakei. The sequence goes on from JABBWA010000128.1 coordinate 82,153, forward strand.
GCATCATCAATGGCATCCATCCTGATCCTCAGCCAATTGAACATCCAGCTCCGCTACCACCTTCTGTCTGCGTCTCTTCTACCCCCTACATCAAAAATATTAGCACCTGGTTCTACCACCTGCAACGATCCCCATACCCTTCATCTTCAAGATCCAACGCTGCCACCTCGTCCTCCACGGTACCCGTGCTCTTTTGCTGCGTTTCTTCGTTGCGCGTGGCTCATGTAGCTGCCGTGGGGGAGAAATGCAGCACATTTCCTACTTTTCATTAGTTTTTGATCACACGCTAATGACATAACAACTCACTGGATCTTGGGGGGCCATTTAGCGCTTATCAATGGTGCGTAGATAGTTTGATCTTTGATAATCTCAAATTATAATCTATTTTTAATTAATTGTAAATTTCTATTTCTAAATTTAAATCAAGCTAAAATTATCAGTCTGAGCCAGTTTAAAGCCGCTTACCATGGTTGCATCAGCCAGACCGAGTCCATATTATGCAAGCAGTCTGACTTTGAAGTTCCAGTTAAACCGGTGAATCAGAACCGGCTTTAGCCAGCGCTAGCCAAACCTGCGGCAACACTAGGTGTTGGTCTTTGTCCTGATCCGATGTTCATGTTCTGGAGTTGGAGACGTATTATCTTGACTGTGTCTGCTTGTAGACTTTCAAGTCTAGCCAGTCGAACATTCTGCTCTTTTTCCACTTCTTTCTTCCTCCATGCCGCTGTGCAAAATAATAAATCCCGACAACGGTATATGGAAAATAGCTACCAAGAGGTAAGCCTACCAAATACCTATGTGGGTCTTGCTTAGCCTAAGGCTAGTTCGACCCTAAATGGGTCTGCTGTCTGATATAAGAATGATAGTTAGTGTCTTTTCGGTCAAAGAGAGGATAACCCGAAGGTCAAAATTGGTACGGGACGGACAATGAGCTGATATTGTCAGGAACAGATGGGGGAAATCAGAATAAAGGAATGTCAAGGGTATGGACTATAAGGAGCGGGTAACTGGGTGTATTGGGCAAGGTGTCAAGGTGTCATGGACCAAATGTATTAGGGAACTCCCCTCTACAGAAAGGTAAGTTATTTGTGAGAGTCCCTTGGTCCTTATATAAGTAGCTATGTAGAAATCCAGAGTCCTATAGGCAAAGATAGCGGATAGTCCGAAGGTAATATGTAAAAAGACATGAGGTACTGCAGACTATGGGAAGCACATGTAATAGTGCTGTCTACAGTGTCAGTCATGAGAATAAATGACTACTCACCAATGGGGGTGCACAGGAACGGACTGGACATAGGGATAATGGGTGTCCGAAGGGTATCGGATAGTCCGAAGCACGGGAAAGTGTGGGTCCTAAGGTGCGGGGTATTGGGTTATCATTGGGTCGGGTACGGGTGATGTCGGGCATAGCGGGGAATGGATGGAAAGTGCGCTGGTATGCAATATCATCAAAATAGCCAATTGTGAGGCTAGCACCAGCCTGCAATGGTGGCAGCACCCACTTCATTGACAAGTTGTTGGAGGCTGTTATAGAATTGGAGGTGCGCCCATGTGGTAACATCCATGATAGAGACCTGGGTTCCTATTTCTTCTTCTGTCAAACGCAACACTAAAATTTCCCGTTGGTAATTGAGTCCTGTCTTTTCTGTGACAGTAATGGCTGGCCAACGTTCTGTGAACGCGGTCCTCATGTCCTGCCACATACTCTTCTTTAAACTTTCCAACTTCATCCACCAAGTGTCCGCAACTGATCCTGCGGATAATAAGGTACTGAGCACCATAACCTTTCCTGTTTCTGTTTTCAGTTCATTCAGCATGATGTACCTGTCCATGTCTCGCAAGAAGTTCTGGGCATTTTCATCTGCTTGTCCATGAAACCAATTAGGTGTTGCAGTTGCCATTCTTCTTTTCACTATGAGTTGTGTTACTTGTTGCGATGATGGTTGTACGACGAGGTGTTTTGCCGGTTTTGCTGGTACTCTGGGGGTGGTTATTGGTTTACTTGGCATGGTAGGTGGGACTGGCCACGCTGTTGGTTGCGTTAGGAGTGTGAACGCTGGGACAGCATCTGTTGGATGCGTTGGTTGGTTGTCGAATGTGGAGAGATTGTATGTGTCTCGTTCTGGGGCGCCTGCTAATGAATTATGATCTTCGTCGTCCTTGTCGTCCTTGTCTAGTTGATTTTGGACTTTGTTCAATTTGTACTCCAAATCGTCTGGATCAGTGTGATCGATTTCTTGTTCACTGATTCTGAGTTCTGGGATTTCCAGTTCTCTAGTTCTGATTTCGGAGTTCTGCTTCCAGACTACAGGGGTGTTGATGGCCCCTTGTATGATGGCAGTCTGTTGATAGTCAGAGTTGATGTAAGCTTGTAGAACTGGAGTAAACTGCACCATAACATGACTTTCATCTCTGTGTTTGTGTGTGAGCACTCTGGAGCAGAAATAGAAGGAAGATGACATACCAAACTTCAAAGAAGAGCACCAGCTTAGACATCAACCGTCCAGGAGTGATGAAATGAAGCCTGGAGGCAGAATACATTGAAGTGAAATAAAAGCAAAAGATGGAGGTCGCAAACCAACTGCAATGTCCTGGAGGCCTCAGTTGGTCACATTGATCTTGACACAGATTTCAGTGCCAACAATGTTACTATTCACAACCTGAGATCCTCAAGTAAGAAGACAATGGTCCATGTCCTAAGTGTGACCAGAAGGAGGAGATCAGATAACACAGAGAGATACACTAGAATATTTGGGTCCAAAGCAAGATTCTCTGACCAAATTTGACACAGAAAATGAAGCATAGGCAAAGTGAAAAGTGAAAAGTGAAAGACAAGAAGGCCCTTAAAGAAGCAAGGAAGCAAGACACAGGGGCAGTTGAATCAATACACAATTTAAGTTTAGGCAGCATTTTAGGCTGACTGGTCACATGCCAACACATCATCAAGTTTAAAGTAGTTGTATCATGGGGCATAATTTTATGCTCTTTAGTCATGCTTCAACTGTCATTATATCCAGTATTTAGGCCTCCTGGTGGTGTGCCAACACATTATTAAAGTGGGGACAGCATTTTATCCTTTCTAGTCATGTATCATTATACAATTAAAGTTGGGGCAGCATTTCAGGTGTTTTGCCTTGTTGCACCTTGTGAGTTCTGAATCACACAAGGAGGAATGTACACACTGTATTGGTAGGATCCACTGATGGCAATGGATGTCAGGATTTTGCCTTGTTGCAGGCAGATTCTTACAAGTCTGTTTTGATGTACCCACACTGGTGTAGAGGGTGATCTCTCTACAGGCTTTTATCCCCTCATTTCTACATCAACCTCATCCCTATCCGCATCCGCATACCGGTGCTCTACTCGGCATATCCTCCCATGTCCTGTTCTGTCTGTCTGGCTCCGTTGGTGTGTATTCTCACTGTTATTACTGTCGCTGACCACATCCAGGGTCTCTTACATATAGACTTACATACATATCCACTTCCTTTGGCAGTTGTGTTACATGTCAATGTCGATATCGAGCTCTTCTTTTTCCAGCTCCTCTACCTCTTCTGCTGCAAGGAGATCCAGTGCTTCTTCATTCATGCTGGTGATGCTGGTGATGGATAATTTGATTGCACTATGAGAAAAATAAGGAAGTAGCTGGAACACTGCATAGTGTAGCTTGGATACTAAACCATCTAGTTCCAACAGCATGTGAGAACCTCCCTTGGTCCGTCAGACAACTATCATGGGTCCAAGGTATCATGGCTTTGTCTTGGGACTTAGCTCATACTCAACCTTTGAGTTCTGTACTAAGACTAGGCTTATGGGCTGAAAGTCGTAATCTTTGATTGAGTTCCAGAAGCATTCTCCGAAGGCGCAGACCAATTAGCACCATGCCGCCACCACTTTGTCTCCGACGGCGCTGAGGTCCACTTGCTGTTTCTGTAGCTGACCGGCTTGCCATGCAATAAGATCTGTGGTGGAGAAAACATCTTGTTCTGGTAGGGAGACAAGGAATGTCGCTTGAGCTAGATCAAACACAAATATGGGCTTGACTCTGTGAACCATAAAATACAGTAATAATCCGGTAGACTTGAGAACAGTTACCTGTTCCGCCCGAAATACTGTGTGTGCAACTTGGTACCAACATGAAATTTGAGGCTGTTGTATCAATGCATTATCAAAGTTGGGGCATAATTTTATGCTCTCTAGTCATGCCTCAACATGTCATTAGATTTGGGGCAGTTGCATCAATACATGATTAAAGTTGGGGCAGCATTTAGGCCACCTGGTGGTCTGCCAACATAAAATTAAATTTGCAGCTGTTGTATCAATGCATTATTATGGTAGGATCAGCATTTTGTCCTTTAAAGTCGAGAAGAAAAGATAATCCATATTGACATATCTAACCAAACATCTATTAGGATTCGCACTGAGACAGAATAATTGACAGCATTATGGCCTGTGCAGGAACTTTTCTAAATGGTACAAAATTAGTCAGTCACACGTCACCGATTGACAAATGCTCACCTCTTGTGATGCTCAGCAGCAAGATCTTGAATGCCCTCCAAGTTGTGGTTGCCGCCAGTTTCTTGCCCTTGGTGGGTGGGGCAGCAGAACCATTACCACTGCACTTATGCTTCAGGTGGTGCAGCTTCCACAAACAGTCATTGCCACACTGGAGTTGTTGAAACCTTGGCGGCACACAAGTCCTCTGTGGATGTATAGGCTTGCACCTACCTATGGATAGTGATGAAGGCAATGTAGAAATAGGGGGGATACAAGCCTGTAGAGATATCACTCTCTACGCCAACATCCAAGCCAATGTCGCCGAAACCAAAGGTGCCAACATGGTCAAGCATTTTGCTACCAAAGTGTTCAAGCAGGCTGGAATGAGGATCTTCATGATGTCAGCATGGCAGAACCAGGAAGGCAAACTTATGTTAGGAGTGTGAGTAAATGCGGCGATCAATAGTGTATCATTCGGTCATTCCTCACTAGGCACTACAGTCAGTTTAATTCTCCTTTGCTATGCCGGTGGGTTTTAATTTCAACAGGGATGTGCATGGGAAATGACAAAGCCACAGCAGCAGTACCATGGGGCGACTTGGTAAAGAGCCAATCAGATTTCTTCAATGACACCTACTGGCCCGCCAACATGCAGTTGGTGGAACCTGTTACACTGAAAGTGTAGACTCAGGTTGGAGCTCTGTACTAAGTCTCGGCTGAGACGAAGATAATGCAGAGGTTTGTTATGGTTATGGTTGGTGTCAACACTTGGTGACAAGAGTTGTCAAGTAAAGACAAGGCTATTGGTATCGATCGAGTATAGACACTAAGATGAAGAGTCTTAAGTGAAATCGTATACAAGAGTGATCTTGCTCAAGGAAGGTCTATCAGAATACTGAGTAGATTCAAGTTAGAGAATACAGGACAGGTAGATCGACTACTTATAGGTAAGAGATACTTCAGGGCAAGGTTACCGAATCACTAGTAAAGGTACAGGGTACAAGATAAGAGATAAGAGATAGGACAGCAATCAGGAATGCTGTTCAGGAAGATGATAGGGACATCATATGGCAGTACAAAATAAGAGAAAAAGATAGGGAAGGTCCTGTCCGAAGTATGTTATTGTAACAGAACCATCAAAGATAGACAAAGCAGACACCACCACTTTGTTGTATTTCTGGCATTGCCGACAGTAAAGGAAGCTTCACCCAACCTTCTGTTTCAAAGCTTGGAAGGACACCGATGGTGACATGGAGAAGCTGGCAAAATCTTTCCTCAAGGTAATGCGACGAGCTACTCAGCATGGCCAGAGCACTGGTAAGCAGAAACATGCCTCAAGACAGGGTGAGCAAAGCAGTGATGAGAAAGAAGAGGAAGAGGAGTGTCAGTCATCTGCTGATGAGAAGCAGGAGGTTTCAACATCTGCCAATGACAGGGATGCATTAATCATTCCCTCACAAGGTAGCTCAGAGAGGACTGCCACCAGTATCTATTGATGGACCCGGTGATGAGTCAGTGTCTGACAACCTTGCATCAATGTCGCCACAAAATCAACTGGTTAAGATTAGTGGAACTCCATACAAATATATGGAGATGTGGCTTACATTCGTCTCCATTGAGGTGTCTGAAGATGTTGATCACCACTTGCTTGGCATCACCAATTAAAGATGCCAATGTTGGCTGTTGTGGCCTCCTTGCAGGCAGTGCAACCAGTGCTGGTGGCATGGCATCAGTGATGGTGCTCGTATCGGCACCAGTTCCCAATCTCCTATGGGTGAGAGAGGCTCACAGTTGAACTGGAATGCTGCTGGAGGGTCAGAATTGATTAATACATGGGAATCGAACTTATGTCTATTGGTGGCAGTATAGCCCACATGCCGGTCTCCAGTTTGTACCGCCGGCACCACCACCTGTGGCTGGTTGATGGGGATGTTGAGGTTGAAGCCAAGGTTGAATGGCTTGGGGATTGGGCTGGCAGGTACTTCTGCCTGGGGCGGGGTGGAGGGTGAGCTGAGCTGAAAGCCCAAATTACAAGGCTGGAGGACTGGGCCGGCGGGTGGTTCTCTCTGGGGTGGGGTGGAGCAAGGAGGGAGGTCAAAGCCTAGATTGAATGGTTGGAGGACTTGGCCGGCAGGTGGTTCTTCTTGGGCCAGGGTGGAGCGAGGTGGGAGGCCAAAGCCCAAATTGAATGGCTGCTTACTATGTAGTTCATTCGTACAATGTGGCCACAAACTAGAGTGTACCTGCAGATAGTGGTACATGCTATTTTGTGTGTGTGACATGTCACTGAATGAGTCATCCAGTGACTATGTGCAATCTAAGACAATCAGATTCTGGTGTCACTGAATGAGTCACTCAGTGACAATTCTGCATCTGACATATTCAGATACGAGTTCGCCAGTTGGGGGGGAAGGGTTTTGGCTGCAGCGGCGGCTTTAGCCGCATTAGTGGTCTGCTGTTGATCACTTTGATTGCACATCACAAAGTTCCGAAGTTTGCTGTGAAGAAATGCGTTTTTGGGCGTGAAGTCGGGTGTCACGTGACCTGAAGTTCTGAGACATGACAAACGTGAAATACGCAACATCGAGAGCAATCGGAGACCAGGGATGCAGGCGAAAGCGAGACAACTATACCGCAGGACAAGAGCAACCAAAAACCCTCGAGTGTGAGGTGGATTGGGAAATGTTTTTGGAAACACAACAGAACCCAACCCGAGCAAAGCTCACAACTCAGTCGTGTTTGAAAACCAATGACTCCCCCAGCGCGAGGTTTGCGAGAACGAAATTAATTCTGATAAAGAATGATAAGGACAATTACTATTGGAGAATTACATCTTGGAAGAATGATACGCGAGAAGAAATTATCTGTATTTGCTTGAATACGAGTCCATTGAGGAATGAACCATTGCTATGCGTGAATCTTTGAAAGAACCTGTCATGAAGAGAGGGAGGATAGACTCCATTTTCTGCCAGTACTCCATGAAGGCTCTTGATTTCCATCTGCCCTGCATTGCGACCATGTCCGGAGGGATTCCTTGTAAGAGCAGTTCTGAAGCGCCGCCTATTCTGAAACAGTGGCCGGTGAGTTCCAGAAGGTTCGACGTCCTCCAGATCTGGTTGCAATGAGCTAAGAACCAGGGACGTGTCAAGGGGGACCAAGCTCCATTGTGGGTTTCAAATGAAAAGAAGGGTGTGGATTCTGGAACTGACGAGTTGGCGGCGAAGTGATGGTTGAGGGCTGTGACTGGATTTGTCGGATCGTTGACCTTTGAGGCGACGATGTTGGCCCCTTCGCCATGCCAGGTCTTCGTCCAGGGAATGTGGAAGACGATGTGAGGAATTCCGCTCTGAGGCATGCAATGCCGCACTGATGTTGTGCGGGACACCTGTCTGGTGGGGTCAAACAAGTTGGGTGAATCTGTGAGCAGTTCACCAAGTCTGCGGATCTTAGGCTTTCATCTGAATCGACCACATACAATTAACGTACCTACAACAACTCCAGAATGCAACCAATGCTGTTGCGAAAACTACTATGTCGAAGGCATTCGACAGGTCAAGGCCGCGGAATAGCGCGTGCATATGTTCTAAGGTAACAGGTGGACGACATGGTTGTTTGGAAGATTCGGGAACCACTTTCGATAGTCCAGTGGTTGCTGAGCAAAGAAGTTGGGCCCCATACCAAGGGGCCCCGTGCAAGTTGTGCCAAAAATGAAGGCCGGCCATCCAATTCTGTGCGGTGGTCATGGCCACTTTGCCAGCCCAAGATGCGATGAATGAAGCTAGTAGGTGATCTGTGGTGGGCATGCGACGGTCTTCAGGTATCTTTCTTGAGTCACAGTATTGGTGGAACCTGAGTAGGCCGGCTCCGTAGTTTTCTCGGGTTTTTGGCTTGATCGAGATGAGCATGACATCGAAAAGTCGGAGTACATCCTCCAGTGGGAGTTTGTCAAGAATTGCTGCGTGGAAGGAGTCTGAGTGGGGCGCTGACCATAAACGTAGACAGTCGCGAGCTGGAACAAAAGGTCTGAACGGGGATGGTGCAATTTTGTTACCAGATCTGGGTTTTCTCAGCCTTATCTGACGAATGCTAACAGCAGAGGGCGGTACCCCAATTGCAGGAGGAAGGGCCAAGGCTTCCCGCAACTGGGCCAAGGCTGATGCGGTGCTAGCACTTGCTAGCACGTGTGGTTGGGTGTTACTGGACATAGGGTGCCAAGAGGGGTGATAGCTCATCTGCGAGCTGTAAGACTTTGAGACGAGAACTAGGAGGACCAGTTTCACCGCGAGAAACTGGGTCTGCCCTGTTCTTAGCGGATTCCACGAAAGAGAGAACATGAGTTACATTGGAGGACATTGCGATTGTTTCGACACGTTGGATGCAAAGGTTGACTTGGAAGTTTCTACTGCGACCGGATTTGAAAGCCCTGATTACGCCTTGGTTATCGGAGTGGATTAGGATAGAGGCGTCTTTCCACCCTAGATCTGACAGAGTTAGTACGGCGAGCTTGACAGGGATAGCTTCGAGCCAACCGATGTCGTGCCCCTGCCCTTTCCAACCATCCTTCAAGGTCCATGTGTTCCAATGAGCGCCCATTACCAGTCCAATGCCCCAGTCTGTGGAAGTGTCTACCCACAGGTTCAGGTCTTGAGTCTCTCCTTGTGGTGAGAGGATCCGAGCTGGCGGGGCGTGTGACAACCTGGTGTACCACCACTGCAAGTCGTGAATGATGGACTTTGGTGGGTGTCTGGCCGTGAATTTCGATGAGGCCACATTGAATTGTGCGATGAAGGTAGATAAGTTGGCTAAATAAGGCACGGCCACGGGGGATGACAAAGGACACCTGTGATAATGTTCCATTGACGCTCATGGCGTCTTTGCACGTCATGCGGCCGCCTTGGCGAAGTATCTCGAGAACGGCGGCGATTTTCTTCAAGTACTTTTCCTGCTTCTCCTCGGGTAGTTCCACTGAATGGTTTACCAGGTTCCATAAGAAGCCCAAGTAGATGAAGATCGTGGCGAAGTCCCTCCATTTCTTGGGGTGCCATGGTATGCCTAGTGGTTTGGAAGCGGTGCGAATGTCTGAGAGGTCATGGTTGTATATGAACAGGGATACCGACCTGTCCGTTAGCGCTTGTCCTCCTCTGCATGCGAATCTGAACATGGTGTGATCGTCCACCCACTTTTTTATGGGTCCTAAGTCGGAAGCGTGAAGAATATTGATGGTCGCGTCTGCAACATGTCCTTGCACGCCTCCGGCTGTAGTGAGTCCGAATGGGAACACCTGGTCTATGAAGAAATCCGATCCCACAGCGATGACAAGAAATTGTTTATGGGGGGGCCAGACGGGGACAGTCCTGTAGGCGGCCTCTATATCTAAGGTGGCTGCCTCTGTGCCTGGTGGAGCGGAAGTTACCTGTGTAGCGTGTGAGTGCCATTGCATGAAGGGGCAAGCATGCCATGAGATAACAAAGGAGACCCCTACACCCTAGTGTAGTGTCAGGCGCCCTAGCGCACATGCCCTCGCCTGACCAAACACCAGCGCCCTAGCACGTGTTCCTTGTAGCCCAGACGCCCTAGCGTGGGTAACACACAGACCCTCACTATATGCGCAGAGATCTCGTTTCCAGGGAGAAAGGAAGGGTATGGGGGGGGGGATGGTAAAGGGATGATGACTTACAATTTCGCCTATTTGTGCTGCGGTTCCCCATTCAGTGGGGAAATCGTCAGCATCAAGAAAGTTGTTAACAGCGTAGCCATCCTCATTCTTGAAGGAAAAGTCTCGAACTATGCGGAATTTTCCTGGCTCTCCGGCCTTTTCGACAAGTCCTAAGGGAGAAGAGACAAAGTGTCCCCCTAGAATCTCGTGTACCTCTTCTTTAGAATAGGGCCCCAACATCCTGCCCAATTTGACCTCGTCGTTACAGTAGCTCGTTATCACGTCGAGCCTATCCAGCGCTGTTTTGTGGTTTTTCGGTGTGTAGGTTTTTGTGAGGAGTGTCCATGCCAAAGTTAAACCTCGGCAGCGGTGCACCAATGCCAAAATAGAATGCTGAGGTGTGTTTAGATCAGATAGGTTCACTGAGGCAAGACTTACCTGTGTTACCCACAGTGGCATTGGTATCCATTGGAATATCAAATCAGACTTGGTGTTGCACTGGTGGCAACATGGTGTTCACAATAAAGTTTAAGGATGAAAAGTTAAGTGACAACAAATGGATTTGGCTGTGTTAAATATCTGATTTTGTGGATTGTGGATGATTGTGGAACTTTAAATTTAGCAACCCAAACAAAGCATTTTGGTGACAGAAGTTGGACACATGATTTCAAAACACTTGCTTTTTAATTAAAACATTGCCACATGGAGTTGGCTGTGGTGCCGAGAACCGCTCATTTGAAAATTTCATTGCTTCCTACCAGCATATCACCAGTCCTTTCAGCACCCACCCATTGTCCATCTTTCAAGTTTATCCCACCTCCCATCATGCCCTCTGCTGAGACATCCAACAAGGCTTTGAGTGATACTGCCACTCAGGTCATTCAAATACTGGCAGGTATGGTGATGTTGCAGGACAGTAATCCCCAACACCTTGGGTTGGCTGTGCAGGTGGGGGAGATCATGGTGGGTATTTCTGTATTAGCACCAGGTGATATACTGATTTCTAGTATACCCCTGCCTGTTTTTGCAACACATTCCATTTCAGCAACTGTGGTCCCCCTGGTCTTGCTCTCAGCGGCTATGGAGATGCTGGAACACCTAGATAACACCCAACAATGGTTTGTTAGTGTGCTGGTGTGGGAGAACATCAGCTCCGATGATCCCCAGATCCAGCAGCATTCATTGAAAGACAAGGCCTGCACCATCTTGGTATCTAGGCTGGTGCCATCAATATCCACCACTGGGGTCGCAAAGTCGATGCCAGGCCCAGGCCCATCAAAGCCAAAGCCAAAGCCGGCATTAAAGAAGAAGCTGGTGGAGGGTAAAGTAGACAAGGGCAAGGGTAAGGAAGTGGTGCCACCAGAAGATGTGCAAGATGTTCAGGGATGAGGCCGTACTTTGGCCATTGAGAAGAGGAGAAAGGACTCCGGTTCCAGTAAACCACCGGCACCACCTGGTGACCTTCAATCATCATCTGGGAATTCCGCCCCACTGCTGGTATGCCCAATTATTTGCCCAACAGATGTTTATGTTGATCATTACCTAGCAGGCAATATTCTCCAAGAAGCAAAAGGTAGCTCAGGATCCAGTGCCTCCACCAGCCGATGTGCCGCAGGAAGATATTACCACTGTAAGTGCCCAGGTGTCTGATTGTGGTCAATCTCACTCCAGCAGCATAGGACATGGATGCTCCGGAGGTGGTGCCGCATTGTGACCAATGCATTAAATTGTATGTAATTCCTGAGTGATTACTGGATGTCATTGCTGAGTTTCCATGGTCCAGATCCATGATTTGTCATCAGAGATATGGTGCCTCCAGGGCTGCACTCAAAGCCTGTGCCTGGTGCTCAAGGGTGAAGCTCAAATGTTCCCACTCCAAGATTGATACCAGTGCAGTGCTGACACTTGATCCTCCCAGGGAGTCGGTTGTTCCCTCCCTACAGCATTCAATGGAAGTGGATCCCGAGGGAGATGCCATAGTCAATGACTTGCAGGCAATGACATTGGAGGTCAAGAATGATAGCGCGGCCTGATGGTGTGCAGTGAGTGAAAGTGATTCCGTGTAGCCTGTTGGAGTAGACTACCGATCTGTATGAGTGCGAGTATAATAGCTCGTCCCAAGGGGATTGCTACTGAAGGAAGTCTTCCCAGTAAATGCAAAGGAATCAATCCAACGGGCTTAAGATCTGTGCGGCAGATGCATGAAAGAGAGTCCAATGTAAGAAGGGAATGTCCAGATGGAAGACGGTTCTGACAGAATGGATATCTAGCGGTACAATTGACAAGGTATCGAGGTGGCAAGGTTTTGAGGTTTCAAGGTTTCAAGGTCTCGAGGTAACAAGCTACCAAAAGTGATCCGTGGAATGGAATGAAGTCCATTGCGATGCAGAAAACTAAGGGGACTTGTAGATCACAGGGACTTAGATATAAAATCCAAGGGAGTAAAAGGAAGTGATATTGTCAGAATACGATGCGACTATTTATCATGATCCATAAGAACTGGGAATCCCCTAAGTGGCAGTAGTACAGGCGAGTCCGTACTGCAGTAATATGTAAAGAACAGTAAGCGGCCTCATGTATGGGAATGTACATGTAATATGGACTGTGGTTGATCAGAGTGACAAAAGAGATAAATGACACACCAATGGGGATGGATGGACATGGATGGACATGGATGGACAGGGACCAAGGGTAAATGAGGGTATCTGTTACGGGTTGCTCATCCATTAGGTGTTTGGAAGGGACAGATGTCGACGGAAGGGGTTGGATGAGTATGGACATGAATACCTGACCAGGTGAGCTCCAGATCATGCTTAAAGGGCAATTGTGAGGCTAGTGTTGGAATGTTCGGTACAGGGGGCTGAATGATACAGATGAAGGGGGGGGATCTCTGGTGTTGCAATACTCCAGGATTTGTTTGAGTAAGTATCATTGCAAATGACCTTTGACTATGAAAGAGGGCATATGTATTTCATATGGATGAGGGGGGGTACTCTGGTGTTGGGAATGTAAACATATATGGGAAGGACCATGGTAAATGGGAAAGGACCATAATCAATTATGAGAAGGTCCACGGTGGATGGGAAAGGCCCATAATCAAATATGGGAAGGACCACAGTGGATGGTACAGCCCCATGATCGATTATGGGAAGGACCATGGTGGATGGGACAGCCCTGTAATCAATTATGGGAAGGACCATGGTGGATGGGAAATGCCCATAATCAATTACAGGAAGGACCACAGTGGATGGTACAGCCCCATTAACAATTATGGGAAGGACCATGCTAGATGGGAAAGGCCCATAATCAATTATGGGAAGAACCACAGGATATGAATAATGATGTCTTAGCCCATACTTCCACCTTAATCTTACAACTGTGGCACTAATGACAGTCACTCATGTCCTTAGGTATATCTATTGGTCAATACTAGTGCTTGCTTGTTCCAATATTAATCAGCCCATGTGACATGTAGTGACAAATGGAATAGGGGATATTATATGCAGCAACATTTTTAGGTGTTGATTTGGATGATGACTGCACCTGGTCTCGAGCAGCTCGAAGTAAATCCTTGTTTGGAGGACCCTAATTATAGTAACATTGTCATAATACAATCTCAGAATGGTATGGGGTAGATTATCATGTACAGAAGTGTTAATTAGCATGACACAACAAAATGTTGAGGTCAAAGTTATAGAGTGTGGTGTAATTTCCATAGCAGAAACTTAAGAGTGGGGTGTGTGATATCCGCATAGACGTAAGTATATAGATCTCGAAAAAAAAAACCAGAACACAGGACTATTGTGCAATTAGACGTCAGTTTTGCTCGGTACATCATATACAAGATGCACCGTTCATCTGCATCTAGATGTCGTCATTGACGATGATTTATACCGCCTGCTCAATAATCATACTTTCGTGCTGGAAATTAAAATTGTGGTCAATCAAAGGAAGTAAAGTATGGTAAGACGTGCTCACCATGACGATGTCCCCATCAACGTCCTTAAGCCACTCCAATTCGTCATCCGGCTGAAGTATTTCCTGTAGCAATATTAAATTAGATCACCAGAGTAGATGAGGGCAATACCATTATGGCGTCTCCATCAATATCGAACGAGAAATCCACGTCGACATCCATCCATCCAACCAATCCCTCCTCTGGCTCTGGTGTTATCACGTCCATATGCCGCTCCAATTCATCAACCAGCTGAAGTATTTCCTGTAGCAATATTAGATTAGATCACAAGAATAGAGGAGGGCAATACCATTATGACGTCGCCATCAATATCGAACGAGACGTCAACGTCGACATCCATCCATCCACTTGGTTTGTCTTCAGGCATCTGCGTTCCCTGTAGCGAAAGATGTCAAACGTAAACTTGCAATGAGAGAGCAGAACGGGTGGTACGAACCACATAAGTTGCGCCTTCAATCATTTCGTATGGTTGGTGTAGACGGGAGATGATGGTGGTTGTTGAAGTAGTGAAATTAGAAGTCTAAAGCAAAGGCGGTGAGCTGGAGTAGACGGGAGATGATGGTGGTTGTTGAGGTAGTGAAATTGGAAGTCTAAAGCAAAGGCGGTGAGCAAAAATGAATGTAGGATTGCGCAAGAACTCAGTAATTTTGAAAATTCATCAAAATTATTGGGTTCTTGTGCAACATCAATGGTTAACAAACACCCAAGGAACATTAGATATTAAGTAAGGCCTACATATAACATACATAGCATAAGTCATGAGACGAACATGTGAAAGCATAAGACAAACATATGGAAAACATACGAAAATCATACGAAATTCATAAGAAAGGAACGAGCATGATTAGTAGACGTTACCAAAAGCGGGCAGCAACAAGGGCTACGAAGTTAGTAATACTCATCTTCCTCTCTGATTGAACGGCGAGCGGGCGATGCTGGGCGACTACACGGAGATCTGGCAGTTGGATAATGGCGGCGCTGTGAGGGACTGGCACGGGAAGTCGGCACAACGGAGGAACGCGATGGCAACCAAGAACGGGAGGTGCTGACAGCTCGGCCTGAACATATACGGGAACTGATGCAATAATCTGACAGTTAGCAAACATACGTAGAAGTCAGGGTATAGCTACATACTTGTCATGCACTCTGGCACGGTGCCTCTCCTCTACCACTTCACACTCCAAGTCTTCAGTCTCCCGAGCAGATTCATAATGGGGCCGGGTCCGTTTGTGAATATCTGGATTGTGCGTCAGCATAACATCGTTGTACGCATGTTGATGTCGAAGTGCTTCATTGCGGGATCCCTTGCATCGAGAGCGGCAGGGATATATCGCATCCCGGAGGTGCGAATAATCTGAGGTTGGCACAGGAGTTGATGGGCGTGAAATAGGAGGGGGAGACGAGAACTGCGAAGATGGTGTTGGCGATGAAGGTGGGAGGCCATCAAAGACTCGGTTAGTAGGGCGACACGAGCGCGGGGCTTCCTGGGGGTGGCGATCAAGGCGGGACATCCTCATAGATAGTCTGGTTAGTATGTTGACGAAAGCGCGAAGCTTCACGGTTGGAGCTCGGAGCTGCATGGTTGAAGCGCGAAGCTGTCTGGCTGAAGCGCGAAGCCTCTTGATTGGATGAGGAGGTCGGATAGATTTGCCAGAGATGGTCGCGAACTTGACTGAATTGAGTGGTTGGATGCGGGACGGTTACGATCCTCTTGCCAAGAAACCAAGGAAAACAATAACACCCACACTGTGATAGGGCCTGGGAGCCATAGCGTCAATAACCTCGTGACCAGAGCCACTACAATGAAAGTATTCAAGTATGAGAACGAAGAAGCTATTAAACGATGGGCAGAAAGCCCGTGTCAGTCAAGGGTCTGCGGTAAACCGAGCCAAGCTAATGATGAGCCGCCCGCACCAAGATCCTTGGTAGTCAAATTCTGTGGTCGTCGGTGTCATCAAGGTCCGAGGCTAAAGAGCGGACGCAGACGGTGGCAGCGGCCCCACTGGTTCCATCAGGGGTGGGCATCAGGGTGGACTCCTTCAAGCATTTTCACATTAAAGCTGGAACATAAGAAGTTGAACATGACGAAAAGGAATTGAAGATGAATAACAAACCAGACCTTCAAGTCTTTCAGCCGACATAAAAGACTCCCTAATCGACGGAGAGTCACCATGTGGGCCCAGGTGAGGGATGAGAAGGACGAAGCTCGGAAGATTTGCCAGCAGTCTGAGTCATGGGGAGCCCTGCAAAAAATGGATTATCCATTATTCCAAACATGGAATCCAGCGAAGGTTCGCGGTAGTTTAATATTTACATAATACTCAACCGTTAACGTAACATTCATCAGCAAATGCACTGAAATGAACGCTTGACTTACGCGCGTTACGGACACTTACGAACCCTTACGAATTCAGTAGCTGCAGCCATCTGATTGGTGGAGAACTGGGACGCTGATATATTTCATGGAAATCGAGTTGATTAGATGTAGATAGACTAGATTGTACTATCATACTTATCAATCAACACGATCAGATCAGCGCGCAGACAATCACAGGTAACACAGGCGCAGATAATCAATTGCAATTGTACTACTGGGCAGCAGGTAGCGTCTACATTAAACCAGAGTGCATTGTATTGAAGACCTCCTTGTCCGAAAATGTATTCAAGTAGTACTCGTCACAGAACTCCATCACATTCGCGGCACTTATCGTGCGGTCCATCTTCAAGCCATACACAGGAATAAGCTCGATGGCACAGGTGACCACTGTGAGTGGGATGATGCTGCCGGGTCGGAAGACCCGGCCTGTTCCATCCCGATGATAGATGCGTTTCACGCAGTACATGCCAGCACTCGTGTCCTCAGTAGGCGTTGTTGTGATCTGACAGTACTGAACGTATAGAAGGGGAGAGTCTTCAAGATAGCGTGGCAGGGTATGACCTTTCTTCGCGACAGGCTTGAAAAATACAATGAACTTGTGCGATATAGGTATCTGCACAGGCTTGTAAGCACATGAATGACGATGGCAGTCAGACACTCACCATTGTTAGCAGGCAATTGCACGAGGACTGCGTCGCAGTTACCCAAAGGGAAGGTGTCCGATGGTGGAAACGCTTGGACAATTTGACTCGGCATCACGACTCGGGACTGGAAGGTAGATAGCAGCTGTAAACTGAAACTTGTTCCATGTCCTGACTGAATCTCGCGTACATGTCCAGGCCGTTGTCGGGGTGTTCTGGGACTGAATCATTGATGTATTCTGCGAGCACCGCGCCGAAATCAGGGAGAGAGTAGAGCGATTGCAAATCGGTGATAGAAAGTGACTTGCGATCGGGAGAGACAGTGATGTGAAAAGCGGCATTGGATTCAACAGACAAGACTCCCTTCAGAAAATGGTTTCGGATGGGACGTGGGCCATGGAAGCGCTTCTGCTCGGCGGGGAGCACACGCGCTATCCAGGCCAGGGTAGGATCTGTCTCTGCGACAATACTATCTTTGGTTGCAATGGCATTCACGAGCGGTGTACCATGCGAATGCAAGAGGGTATACAGATTGAAATGACGCATGGTTTCATCGCGATTGAGTATCTGGACGACCTGTAGGGTAAAATTTCTGGCTTGGCGACTAGTCCTTTCGAAAGGATATTTACAGTGCGTGATCAGGAGCCGTTCACTGACATCTGCTGAGAACTGTAGCAAACTACCGAGATCTTTGATAGACCCTGCAAAGCTGTGAAACAATTCAATCTTCGGGATGGAGAAGTTGTTGATTGTTCCACTCTTGCCTCTCTGAGCACCAGCATCGAGTATCGCTTGCTTCAGCCTATGAAACTCGTCGAGGGAGCGCACCATAGCATCAATGGACGAGTTCGGTGTGCACGGGGCTCTGTGCCTGGTAGATGAACTCGGTGAGGAAACGGATAGCATGTACGAAATTGGGGGTTGTATTCGCTGCACCAGCGATCGTGGCAACGATGGTCCGTTCAATGTCAGCGATGTTCCCGACAAGTCATCTGGCTGATGTGGGAGACACCGGACCCAAAATGACGTGTCCCAACTCGTTTATGATGAGCCTTGTAGCGAGCATCAAGTTCATCCTCCCCAACAACTTCCTTGCACCATTTTAAAGGATGGTCGCCAAAAAATTTGTGACACGTGTGAAGCAGTTCGCCGGGCAAAAAAGAACTTGGATCTGCATATGGCCAATCTCTCCAATATGGCTGATGAACACCGCTGAGCAGTAATGCTTTGGCTTCGCGTTGGAAGAGCGGTACATTCCATGGATCAACACGTTGGCAAAGGTCATAGATGAGCTTGAGTGTGTGGTCACCTGTTCGACGGGGGAAACCTTGAGCACTACCGAAGTCACTTTGGGTAGCCATCGTGAGTGGTGATGCGTTCTTTGAGACACAAGTGATGAGCTGTGCCTCAGGGAGATCAGCTGTATATGCGACGAGTGGAGTGAAGCAGTGCCGGATATAGCCCATGGGGTCTGACATATATTCGCCAATCCTCGTAGCCATCTTGCATTTGGTGAATATCATATCCATGCACTTGTGAAACAAACGAGCATGGAGGAGCGTTTGAAAATCCACGTGAACGTCGAACTTTGGAATTGGGATAAATGCGACACAACAGCCATGCATGAGCGGTGGCCTTCATTCGAACCTCGGATTGAATATTGCCGATCGTAAGGAACACCGGGTGCATTTCTAATCCACCTGACATCTTGGTTACGGGCGTCTTGTCGGATGCGAGGATGATTGGTATCATGGTTGCGCCTTCTGGAAGGTTGTTCTGTAGAGCATTGAGCGATTCCACCTTACTACTAACACAGAGCCATACCTGAATGGTGAAAGCCCTGTTGGCAGTAAAGAATTCGCCGTATTCACATTCTGACCCGGTCATAATGATGTGAGGATCATACATCATATGGTTGGAGAAGATTGGATTTGCAAAGAGATCTTTGACGACTTGGAGGCCGTCACGCCAGATTAGCTCGATTGGCCTTGCAGTTGTGTAGTTGGTGAACTCGAGTGTTGTTGATTGCCACTCTGGGCCACCTGGTAATGCATCGATCCAACCAAATAGCTGATCTGCGCTCTTGAAGGATGGGCTGGGTCTAGATTTAAACTTGCGGGGCTCAGGGTCAGTGCGGTAAGAACTGCAGAGACAGATAATGCTGCTCACCCAATCTAGTTTCAGAAACTTGTTAATATCAGTTTGCGTCAGTCGCTGGACAAGGAATTCTGCTAGTTGCCATTCAGCCTGATCAACGAAAGGGTATGATGTATTTATTGCTCTGCGGTGCTTTTGGTCTGGATCATGATCCTCCATTTCCTGCAAGATATTTCGTGCCCAGCCAAAGATGTAACCTGATTTCGAATGGTACTGGCCAGTGACCTCTTCCCCGTTGTTATTGCCTTGTTGGAAAGGTGGAGGGATTGGCAAGCGGTAAGTGGGCTTGCGACTCCAACAAGAATGTGTCTGATCGTTTAGATGGTCTACAACATCAAGGTTTGAGGGAAATTCTAGTTCGCAATTTGGACAATGCACAGAGGGACTAGTAACAAAGTCGGTCAGTTACTGCTGTACCATTTGATACAACTCACCTGTGATGATTGCGTACTTCCAGCCCAGTTGCAGCGCACCCTTCAGCCCGTTCCATTGTGGTGCGCCACTGCGCTTTGCAGCAGCCTGTGTTAGAAAAAAAACACTAAGTTCTTCAAACTCCGACATCTCTTGCTGAATGCTCACCACCGATAACGGCGCCTATGCAGCACTATGATTCCAGGTTCTCTCTACAATACTCTTTCGTCGTCTGCATCTACTACATCAGGATCCAGTGGACGAACTCGTGTCGACTCCTTCCAAAATTTTAACCCTTCCAAACAAGCGGAAGAGAAGGTCACGACTTTGACCTCCTGCCTCACGCCTTCAGAGCCCAAGTTGTTTCCCTTTCCACGCTCAGTAACCTCCTCTCCAATTTCAACCCGCTCTGATGCCGAATCACTTATCGGCAGCACTCGCAGTTCCCGGGGTGGAGCACGTCCTGCAAACAGAAGCCACCCGTACTCGCGTGTTAGCGCTCCCACCCAGCTGGAGCTGCGTTTTGCCCTGAAGGCAATCCAAAGAGCCCCTGACATCACTCTTACTGATGCCATAAAGGTAAGCAGGCCAAATGAGTTTGGAACTGATAAATTATTGAACTGTTGCAGGGGCGAGACATTTTTTTGAACGGTCTCTCATCTTTATCAGATGACACTTTGACATTAGCAGCGCATGCCAAACATGCTGCACGAGAAAGTCTCCGCCACAAGGTTAAGCAGCTCGGTTGGGAGATCCAGGAGGCACAATACAACAAGCAACTTCTCAAAGCGTTTGAGCGGAAGGAACAGAAGCGACTGAGCATGGCAGAGTCGGATTATCGCCTGTTCCAGAGGCTCTTAGTGGGCAGAGAACTTCCGGTCTTACAGCAGGACACTGAATACTTGGAGGAATCACACGATTCTGAGCTCGAATCCCTAGCTACAGCTGACGAGCAGCTATACCAACTCTCATCAATCTCACCGCTTGCAAGAAAGTACGTCTCACACAGGCTACCAAACTCTAGCGACACGGAGTACGAGCCTGGTGACGATGTTTACTCGGAGGAACGATCTGACGGTACCGTTGATAGCGATGATGAGGTGGAAGGTAAGAGAATATTCTCTACCCCTAGAGTACGTCAAAATAGCTCACATTCTTACCCTTTCAGGTTAATCATAGCCCATGAGTACGGTCAGATGACTATCTGTAAATACTTTTCTCTTTCACGGCGCGTTGTGACTTCCTATCGCGAAACCCTTTTCATTTGTAAATTGTACTATAGTGGGTTTGAATAGTATAGGCTCGCATTTGATCACTTATCGATGTGACTACCCTACGCTGCAACTTCGATGAGCAACTCTCCACCGCGATTAGCGAGATCCACTGCCAGGCGCAAGCCCAACACCGCAAGAGTATGTATTTCTCGAAGTCTTGTCATTCATTTACTGACCCCATCGAATCTACAGAAGGGTTACCGGCCAGGCCTACATTCAGACCTGAACCCAAGCGGCCAGCCAGTTGCGAATCAACTTGGATTGCCTGGCGATCACACAGAAATGCCTGCGGGATTTCAGGTACCAGCGTCTCAGCAGTATCAGGCGCCAGCGCCCCAGCAGTATCAGGCGCTGGCACTCCAGCATCAGCCACCCCCGCCTCCGCAATATCATGTGCCCGTGCCCCAGCACCACCATCAGCCGCCTCCACAGCACTACCATCAGCCACCTCCACAGCACTATCAGCCACCCCCCGCCTCCGCAGTATCATGTGCCTGCGCCCAGCACTATGTACAACCCCAACCCCGGTACCACGAGGACATAGGAGTAGCGGAGGCATATGCAGCGGTATCCGCGCTCCTCCGAGATGATTCACCATCGAGGGTCCCGTCATCGTCGAGGGTTCCATCCTCGTCGAGGGTCCCATCATCGTCGAGGGTCCCATCATCGTCAAGGGTCCCGTTACAGCCGGATCCCACCGAAAGAGAGCCTTTGGCCCCATGGGGGACAGCGCGACTTGTCGCTATTGCGCCCCTCCACCCGGGGGAGAACATCCGTGGGGAGAGAACCCATGGTGTTATTCGAGTGAGTGATCCCATCGAGTGTATGATCGCGCGTACTTACTAATGATATATAGACTCAAAAGCACATATCCGACACCAGGAGACGACGACAAAACGCCCGACTCCCCCCCACACCCGAGATACCGGTCGCCGTCGCACCCAATCCCACCGCTGTGTCTGCGACTGACGCAGACCCACCTCTTTCGACGCGCGTCAAGCTCTCGACAAAAGACGCACGCAAATTGAAAGAGGGCGTGAGGGATCGCCTTCGGGCCCTTATATTGAACGAGGCCGCCGATACCGATGGTGCCCCCGACGACAACCTCCGCGACAAAATGATTGAAATAGCCCTACAACAGGCAAAAATCAAGTCTTTCGGTCAAGGTACACTCCACTAATCCCCGCATAACCAACACGCTAACGAGTTGTTTTAGCGGAGATCGAGGAGATCGATGGGATCCATAACTTCATGGTCGCTTCGTTAGCAGACCTGCGACGCAGCTTCAAATCGTACGCAGCGAAGACCGTTCCAGTCAGTTATGGGCTGTGCCTACCATTGTTTTCCGAAGAGGACGAGCCAGCGCATAGGCAAGGCACAGTCAAGGTTCTGCTTCAAAATCTAAAGTACCTACACCAAATTGAAAAGGTAAGTATCTTCATCAAATCAGTGGGGGTCTTACTCACTTCGCCACAGACCATCGACGGCATGGAGGTTGAACGCCCGCTGGAGAACGAAGTCCTCATCAACATGGTCATTGACATGTTGAAAGGGGGCTTATCGAGCATCATAGACGGTCGACTCGACTGTCTGTTTGCAGCGTGCGGTGCAACGATCCGCTGCGTGCTTCAGGCGTATCGAAACGGTCGCTTCGCTGATGTCTCGGTGAACTCTGATACTTTTGATGATGCTTACCATGAAATTATAGATTACATTGATACAACTATACGTGCCTCAGATACGTTGTCCGAAAGGTTTGACGCTGCGCAAGAGGCAGTTCGCAAACGAGCACTCGTGAATTAATAGTACTACGTAGATTTGTGTAGATAATCCAATCGATCTCTGATAATCACGCCTGAATGATCATATCTGTTTCTCGCTTGCACCGTTTGATCTAAGCACTTCCCCGTTCACTTTTTTTGGCTTAGTGAGTTCTCAATTCAGCTCGTCCGATGCTATACCAAACACGGATCGTTCAATGATGCTCTAACGACGTTTTAAAATATAGATGCACTTGTTCCTCAAGCTTGAACATTTTGCCTCTTGCAAGAACGCAGATACAGACTTGGCTAGAGCATTACACACCTAATCCAGAGCGTTCCAGAGCACTACCTTCCGAACGTAATTCCACTGGCGGAAAAAGGTGGCGAAATGTCACTGTTGAAAAAGAAATGCCAAAGGTTCGAACAGGCCTTCGGTGAGTTCAAGAACTCTTGGTGGTATTGGGAGTCTTTGACAATACTGACACAAGTACCTTTGATTGCAAACCGTGTCACGCATAGCACCAACACAGCGGCAGCCCGTCGGAAGTCGACCCTCGTGACGAACATGAGGGACTTGCCTGCCTAATGGATCATGATCGATCATGGACAATTTAATAGACTGGTAGCTGCTGGCGAGTCGGGAATTCGGGACCTGTCGGGACAGGTCGTGGAATATCAATGTTGTCGTGGACACTTGAGAACCTCATTACACTTACCAAATGAATTTAGCCGACTCCAACATGCCCGTTAGCACGGTGTACTTCGAACTGCCAATGGGTGTAATGCGTTAGGGCTGACCATCTACTATGGCTAAAGACAAACCCTCTCCTGGCTCAGGTCCCAGGGCTCCAGGTGCCACTCCCAGGGACACTACAATTATTGTACATAAAAGCCATGGCTTGAATGCACTTTCAATAACATTCAACTTTGTGCTCCTCCCGATCTGCCATGGTACAAATGCTTGACCTGTCCATTTCTGATAACGCGCAGCTCGTTCTCAGTGCTGCGGATCTTCTACTAGTTGGAGCGAGTTGGATTTACTTTCCTAAATCAGAGCATGGCCCTCCTCTCCCGCCTTCTCCTCCCACCTGGCACCTTCTGGGGCACTTCCTACATCTTCGCAAGTAAATTTAGACATCATAGTCGTCGCAATTTTAATGTTAATTGCGTTCCTTTGCTGATCAGCTCATTTTTCACTATAGCGGGATGGATTGACAGGTATGGTCCTCTCATCACCATTAGTTCAGGAACCGAGAATATCATTATCATCGGCCGTTACAAAGTCAGTCTTCCACACTGGGTTGTCATAAGTAACGTCTAGGTTCAAACATTCTGTTGCAGGCCGTAGTGGATATCATGGAGAAGCAGGGCGGATCGCTAGCGGATTGTCCTCGAATGATTGCTGCTGGAGAAATTCTTAGCGGCGGACGGGCTATTGGTTTTATGCACACTGGGGACAGGTTTCGTAGGGTGCGTGGGTTCATCATCAGCGATACAATGCAAAGATAACCCTATCTCACTTCTGCAATGTGATGCAGAGCACTTCATTCGCACCTCCAGCCTAAAGTGGCTGAGGTTTATCAGCCTCTGCAGATGTCACACGCGAGAAACACAGTGCTAGACATTCTTGATGATCCATACAACTTCCAGAACCACGCAACAACGTAAGCGCTTTGCTGGGTTCGCGTTATGATAGCGCATCACTTACAAAATTTTGAAGTTATGCTGCGGCGAGTATTATGAAAATAACATGCGGGAAAACTACGCCCACGTCTGCAAGTGACCCCGAAGTCAGAGAGGTTCACCGCCTCTTCGAAAGATTTCGCACAGCTCTGCACCCCGGTGCTTACCTCGTGGACTCGATTCCATGGCTTAAATACCTTCCTTGGTATGGTCTAGACTTAAAAAGACAGTTTGAGAGCACCGGGAAACTCTACACAAATCAGCTCAACCGCGTGAAACAGCAACTAGTACGCATAGTCTTACCGACATCCAGACTATTTTTGAATTATTCCACAGCAGAGCGATGTGGACGTTGGTTCTTCGTTTGCGAAATATATCCTAAATATATCCTAGAAAACGAGCGCCTCCATCATTTGACAGAGACCGAGATGGCGTTTCTTGGTGGTGCCTTGTTTGGAGCCGGATCTGATACAGTGAGGTGTATTCCTTTGTGTCTGAAGACATGTAACTCATATCAAGTGTCAGACTGCTGTGGCAATATGCACGGTACTAATGGCGGCCGCATGTTTTCCCGAGGAACAAGCTAAAGTCCAGGCCGAGTCATCGGGAGGCACCGAATTAGCTCTATTTCTCTTGCATTTTTACCAATCTAAGGATTTGTACAGCACCGACCTTCACCGACCAAGAATCCCTTCCTCGTCTTCAAGCCTTCATCTCTGAGGCATTGAGATCATGATGGAGACCATTGGCTGCTAATGGTCGGTATCTCGATCATCAGTCATGTGCCTAAAGTTTACACGGTTCACCTCGCAGGATTTGCTCACCGAACGACTGAAGACGTGATTTGGGTAAGTGCTGTTCAATTTTTCGTCCGAAGGATGACCTGACATCCACTGGCAGGAAAACTATTCCATTCCCGCTGGGACAATGGTATTTGGCAACCATTGGTAAGCACTTGTACATCAAGATACAAAATATCCAATGGTCTTTGCATCAGGGCCATCTCTCAAGATCCAGAAGTCTACCCCGACCCTGACACGTTCAAGCCTCAGCGCTGGACTAACGACCAAGGCCGCATGAGAGAAGATCTCAAGTTCTTCGTCTACAGGTTTGGTCGACGGTAAGCACTGTCTTTTAATATATCCTTTCCCTGACATTCCTTCCTTCCAGCATATGCCCTGCTCAACACGTTGCGAACAGGTACCAATATCATTCCACATATGAACTTCCGAGCTCATTCGGTTATTACAGATCGGTGTTCATAAACTCGCTCCTTATTCTTTGGGCTTTCCAGCTCACTCTGGATCCTACAAAGCCGCTTGATGACTTGCGTTTCATGACGGGGGCGATGCTGAATGACAGGCCCTGTGCCATTGACTTCAAGGCGAGGTTTCCGGAAGTAAATCTGAGGCGCATGATGCAAAATTATCCTGTCATCGCATGAGAAGCCTTGACATCGCAGCTACGCTCGGAGGAACCAGTCGGGAATGAATCACCAATTCGTTCATGCCTTTAGGTCTCGCTGTACCATGGCCCTATAATATCATGATTTGAGTTGTATATTATATCACATATGTAGGAGCACAAGTTTCTGATTTAACAGATACAACGGTTCTACATATGCATGTATCCCCTCAAACTGCACTTCTGGTCGTTCCACCAATCGACATGGAGGGGGGTCATAGATAGTTCACATTTTCTTACAGCGTCATGGACGACGTCTCAAAATATTCACACTCCGATCGTTGCTATGTCGAAGGCGGAATAGAATTCGTGATGCCAAGACGCTATGATGTAGCCTAACGCAGTGGGTTCGAGATCAACTAGCGAACGACCAGAATGCAGTCCGTGATGTATGTGTCAAACAAGTTACTATAGGTGCTCTACAACCGGGTGAGTGAGTCGCAGGATTTGACAGACCGATACACGTACCGGAAACGCAGCTCCTACGATAACATTGGCAAGTGTGATAGCTTCCCGAAACATGTTAGACGATAATATCTTGAGAGCCAAATATCTCCACCCACTGAGGATGCACAGCATGTAAACCATGCCATCATGGTACGGGGTTACTACAGTTCCGCTCTGAAAACCTCGGTAGTCGGGAACTCTCTTGTATACAGTAAGGGCTAGTACCACTGCAAGTTTTGGTCATGGGTAAGTAGGCCAATAGAACGGCCTTGCATAATCACTGACCGCTTTCGAACATCGCCAAGAACATGTATACGACAGCAGCATTGCGTGTGCTCTTGAAGTAACACGTTCCTAGAGGGGGCTCCTCTGATAGTCATATTAGAACACATTTATTTCGTAAACACTAATGAACACACCCCCTGGAATCAACATTTTAGAGCTGAGGTCTGTGACAATGGCAGCGACAATTGTCAACTGCAATAATCAAGATCTATGCTGTTACGCCTGCTCTGGAGAACACGCACCACACTATAAGTCAATAACCCGATCAGCAGTCTTTTACTCTTTTGCCAGAACGCTCAGGTTCGAAGAACGAGCGGGGCTGCAAAGGAAGTATGATTCACTGCGTTCTAAACATGTATGAGGAAGTCGCACCTTCCACAGCAATGATACCTATTATGTGAATGACTGACATTCACGTTGTTGAGCTTAGTGAAAATGAATCGTTGGGCGCACCGACTCACTATTTCCTTCCAGAGTAGAGGCACACTTACAAGCTCACCTGATTGCTGACACGCAATGCATCTAAGATAGGCCCATCAGCAACTAACAAGATAAGGAGCATCGGAGTGGGGTGACTCGCCATAAGCAGTCATTCCAAAACCCGCGAAAGGCAGATATCGAGAAATGGTGAAGTTGACGCGAGTGAAATCCCATGGTTTGAACCAGGTCCATTTCACCTATGGGGAGTGATCAGAACAACGCTCGCGGACATACAGATTAGTTACTGACCTCTTCGGGAAAAGTGACACAATAATCGAATACCTGCGACGTCGAAGGAGACATTATTAATGAGCCATAACCACAAGAAATGTGTTTGATACTCACGAGGATTGCAAGACTGCCCACTAAAAAAGCAACAGTCAGCGCAGCCATTCAAATTTCGGGCGATCCACAGAGGTCGACCCACAATTAGCATACTGGATTAGACATAATGTAAGCCTCGAGTATATCAGGGCCAAGCAAAACTTCGCTTACCTTCACCGTCTGTATCTTCGCGAGATCTGAGACTGACAGGGAAGACATGTCAATATGAAAAATCAGTATGCACCTCGTGGTACCTGCCCGCAAGCCCTCACTGTTGCCATGTCGGAATCAATTGCTATACAGTTGGGCGGTGCACAAAAGGTTTACAAGCGATTGAGTCTTTCATTATGGGAGTTCAAGTTCGTGGTCTCAGACGAGACCATTGATCTGATGCCAGACGCAAGAACTGCCAAGGCGGGCCTGTGCAGTGTGCACCGCACACCGAACCCCTGCTGTGCCCAGGTGACGATTTGATGGCACAGCACGCCCCGCATATCAGAGCCAGTACCTTTGGGCTGGGCAGTAGCCATAGAAAAGGACAGGCAGATACCAGGAATGAGACTCACACCATGCTGGCAAATTTCACCATCACGGTGAACTTGAGTGTGGCCCAGACTCCGCATAGGTAATTTACGTGACTCAGGCAGGTGACCGTAAGCTTCAAGTCGACATTGACAACGACTTTTTAGAATTGAGCAGCCAGGCCTTATAATACATATATACTGTAGAAAGGACGGGTTATATAATTTCAGTGGATCTTAGACTTATATAAATTCGGAGCGTCATGATGAGGCAATCTTCCACATGGTGATATGGACCTCCACAAACTGAGCATTGCACGATTGATGATTTATGCTTCTTGGAGGAAGATGACTCCGCCGCATGCACAGGTGACGGCCTTCGTTGTTCCAATTTTCCACCCCCTGTCCTTATCTATGATGGAAAACTCCAGTGTCATCTGTCGCCCAACTTTTTCGGACTCGCCTATGGGTCTGGAAAGGCGTGGAGTCGATGTTACGGGCGGCGTGGTGGACGAAGATCTGAGCGTAGGTCCTCGTGGGGGCACAGAAGAGGTGGATGGATTGGACGACAGGACTATTTTCGGTTTCTGAACACCCAATGCATCATGAGCACGTTTCTTTTTTTGCTTGGCCATGACCCCTTTTAACAAGCGCCTTTTCTATGGCATCGATAACAGCTGTCTAAAGTAGGTGCTAGTATCTTCATGAGACCATGTGAAGCGACGTCAATACCTTGACTTGCCATGGCTTATCTGAATCATGGTTCATTAGCATTTCCCTGTACTCCACCAGATTGGTGGAGTCTTCAGCCATGTAGCAAACGCCCTTTTCGTAGCGTATGTTGCAAAGACCGCAAAGCAGGGTATCCTCATCCTCTCTCGCCGAGGCCTGTTCTCGACACTTAGCCTTAGTGTCGGCCTTCATCCTGGCCTTGTGAGAGATCGTTGATAGTTCTTCAACCACGTCCATGTCCATCGAGCTAGCACTCGAATCGGTCGCTTGTACGCCAGGCGTGCCCGCAAAAGTGTCGGAATCGCTGTATGCGTCTGACTTCGAAGGTCGATGTTTCTCTTTTTCCTGCTCATGTCGGGCGCGTCCTCCAGACCTTCAATGTGATCAAGCTTTTGCTGTGGAAACAATGAGCAACGTACATCAGCAGGCAGACGTCATCGGAATCACCTGAGGGAATATAGCAGCAGCCTTCCTGCAACACCTGTGACTTCGGTTACCTGTTTCGCACCCTTCTCAGCGGCTATCCGCTCGAGTGCTCGGGCCCAAGAATCGCCCTGTTCCATACCTAGGACATCCTCTTGGATCTCTTCCATGGTATCCTTGTCTGCAGCCCATGCTTTGGCAAACGTAAAGGAGAGCCCAGCCTCCTTGGTGGCTGCCTGTTGATCACCCTCTACTTCAATCTTCTTGATGAACTTCTCAATGTCATTGTCGACGTCTAAAACGAAATTTGAGCCCAACATTCGTCCAACAGCGGCAATGATGTACGCACAGTTTATGTCCTTCGAAGATTGATCACATTCTTCAAACAAGGCTTTGGCTCCAAACGTGAGGATCAACTGAAGATCTTCACCAGTGCCGTCGTCGTCGTCGTCCATCTTTGTTTTTTCTTCCCCATTAGCATGATCCGTTCTAGAATGCTATGAGTGCCAACGGACAAGATGTCGTGCGGTGGTTCATGCCTTCAGCCGAATCTTTGACCATGAACTTAAACACCAAACGCGTGTTCGTTTGTCCATACAGGTGAGAGCGAGCTATGGCCTGAGATTTGTTATGTTAAAAGTTAAAAGCCTAATGTGAGACGTGCCGTACTCGCAAGTCCTAGAATGTCAGATCTAAGTTGGGGCAACAGATATGTATAGATCAGGCCGCGCGTGCCTGGTGAGGGTTGAAATCAGGATCAAATGTGACGACCATATCTGCAGTATACAAGTTGATTCCGATGCCGCCCGCTCGGGTACTAAGTATATAGATGAAAACATCCGAGTTAGGTTTCTTAAACTCACCCATTTGGCGACTGGCCTGTTTGGTGTTGCCGTCCTAGAAGAGGTCAAAATCGGTATTTGCATTCAGCACGGGCATGGGTAGTCGCCAGGTGCAAGAACTTGTAGCCTTCGCCTCTGATGAAGTCCTCGATGACGTCAAACGCCATAACAGACTGTGAAACGCGGTCATCGAGATAAACTACTGGACAGCGTTCCACTCACCTGGGTTTAACAACGGAATGTGGTGACCTCTGGCTTTCAGTTTGGGTAAAAGCATCTTCAAAAACTGCAATTTGGTGCCTGCGCCTAGCAATCTTTTGTGAGCTTCTGCAGGGGTGAGGTTTCGAGGCTCGACATCCTCAGAATCAGCATAAAGATGTTGAAGGCATCTGCATAGGCATGAATGCCATCAACGGCTATGTAGTGGCGAACTGACTTGCGAAGTTGCATCGATATATCATTCAAGTTGGCCTTGCCGACTAGGAGTTTTCCCGCTTTAGTAGTCGCAGCCTGGGTCAGACTTCGGAGAATGTCCAAGTTTTTACCTACAGAACGATGGTCGGCGTATGACACGATATAAGCCACGATAGACACATACTGAGGATAGACCTATAGATTTCCTTTTGCAGAGGAGCCATGGAAAGGGGAAAGATGGCCTCATTCTGGAGAATGTGAGAATACAACCGAACCTACTAGGACAAACAAACCTTAGGGGGAAGCTGCAGAACCTCCTCTTAATGGGCCACAAGCAGTAAGGATTGGGTCTAGTGTGCAGCTGCCAGACCAGTTCCTCGTTCAATTCTTCACTTCATGCTCCTTCTCCACGGCCTCAAGGTCGCTCAATTCTTCGGGATCGAGGAAGTGCATGAGGTTGAAAGGCTCGCGGATATTGTTGTTCGGAGGCGTCCATGACAAAGTTAGCTGTTAATTGCCAGACAATCGCGGCGGTACCTTATCCCACTCACGATCACGCGATGAATCGTATTCAGCTCGTTAAGTTTCTTGAACAGGGCTACGACCGCTCTTCACTGAGCCGGGGTCAGTAACGTCATTCGTAATTAATACTAAGTAACTTACAACGTCGTCCTTCATCCACAGCAATAACTTCCCAACGTGGAATGCTCTTGAACGCTGAGTTGAAATCCTTAGGGTTGATTAGCGTCTCATAAGCGGTCGCCATCGCACGGTACTTGGGCTCCGGGCCACCCTTTCAGTCGGAGGGATGGAACAACTCGTATTCAACGATCACGTCCCGAGCCTTCGCCTCCCCGTAGGAGGGTACTGCTCGTAACTTCGGTGCCCAACGAGCAAATTCTCGAACCCAGTTTGCGATGGTGGAATTGGGAATAATGACAAGAGCAGGAGCTCCTTGCCATTTGTCGACGATAGTCCCGAGGAAAGTCACGTTTTACCCTGTGTAAAGTTAAACATGAGTAAGGAGGAATGACGTAGACATACCAGGCCCATCTCGATGATCGGCAAGGATACAAGGCTGCAAGTTCCACCAATTCTCACAGAGTGAAAGCCGTCCATCTAGAAGATCATTAGCATGTTGGGAGAATCAAATACGCTAAAGAGCAAACCTGGAATGGCATGAGCTGGAGTTGACTGACCAAGCCTAGCCTGAGGTTGACATTTCTGACGAAGGGCGCGTTGTGCGTATCCATCCTGCACTCCGTCTTCCAGCTTCTTGATGTCCTTGTCCAATTTTTGAACGAATATAAGAATGAAAGCAAGTTGTTGCAGGTGTATTAAATATTGTGTACCAGGTTCTTAGCGGGCGAGGGATGAAATATAAAGGATGTCATCCTTCTGTCAAGGTGTGTGTTTAAACAACGGATAGATGTGAAAGGCACGCACCTGTTTGCGCAGTTCGGTAAGGCGAGCCTGGAGGTGTTGTATGCGTTGTTCCTCGTCTGCTGTGGTAATATTGGACTGCTGCGGGCTGGAGCCTGGCGCCCTGATGTGGCGGCCCGCCACTGGGGTTGCCTCTCGTTAACCGTGACTGCGCGGAGTGTAAATTAGTAATGTTTCACTAAGACCTCTGATATTCTGTCGCCGACTTTCGCCTCATCTAGCCGCTTTATGTATATGAGTCCCTGCGCCCATGAAAGGCTTTGTAAAATAATATCAACAATGACATTACTTATAACCCGTAGTTCCAGGGGGAATAAATGTGTCCACTGAAGTCTCCTAAGCTGCTTCTTACTGTGTGCGCATTGACGAGCCCGTTGGCGTCGTGCTGGAAGGGGCTAACGAACCAAACGGCATGCTCCCTCAATGCCAATGAGGAATACGATAAAAATACGAAATGATTGCCCGCAAGCTCAAAACCATTAGATCTTAAACCGACACGAAGTTGCTCGCTCGCTTGTCGGTGCCCAACGCATCAAGAAATTGCACAAGCACTTTGCTCCGAAAAAACCTTCCCTCTAAGCTGCCGTGGAGGGTCTTTGTGAGATCAAGTGCAACATGAGGTCCGTGGCCGTCACCCGCAATCCACAAAGCATTTTGGGGACAGCGAGAATTTTTTCCTTCCTCGTCCAGGCTGGAAGGATTGACCATCCAAACCAAAGGTTCAGGCTGCATCATGGGCGGGTATTATGCATGAAATGGTATCATTTGATCGTCCTAGTCAACATTTAGTACTGCTGCTCTGTGTGCTATGACCAGTGAGAGGCATACAATACTTTGTACCATGCGAATGAAGGAACTTTGTGACCATACTATGACTGCCCAATAAAGACTTTGGCACGACCGGGCCATCTGCCAAATTTCGAACTCCTCGCTTTGCCTGCCAAATCACTCTGAGTTCGACCGCCAGGTTTGACTACGGGCTCGTCTATCTCTGTATATAGTATATACCACCTCCACTTCAACGATGGCTGACCCAAACGTTCGGTGTTCTCACAACTCTCTACCGCATACAATCCATACTAATTTCTCCACAAAGGTCCCTGAAGCAGCAGATCCAGGCGCAGTCCCCCTAGCCATCCAACAGGCTTGGAGCACCTGCATGCGAGACTATGTTTGTGATATTCATGCCTGCCCCTGGTCCATACTAACGGAGTAGTAAGAATACTTCTATTGCTTCTAAAATCCGGACCATTGAAGACCTCCGAGCTCAGTCAAATGAGCAAACCCGGGAGATTGCTACTTTGAATTCCAAGATTGAGGATATAGAGCAAAGGTACAAAACGAAAAACCAAACATTGTGAGTGATGTTTCGCATGGCATGAGCTAAGTGAAGAGCTGACGTTGGCTTAGGGCCCATGACACCATGATGGCATCCGTATACATCGACAGGCTCAAGCAGAGCCTTACAGACCAGGTCAGACGTTCCCACGTTAGCGCGTAGCCTTGCCTTCAGAGCATCAACCCCCCAGGACTCTGAGCAGCATCCAACACTTGCCCTTCCGCCCACCGCTTGGTTTTCTAATGAGAAAGTGCCGGCTACGGTGGAGGAACGTCTTAAGGAGTGCGAAGTGATGGCCGCGTACATGCTCCTCATTACGGAGAGGATGGCCCACCTGAAAAGCCATCCGCTGGATGTGGGTGCAGCTGATTAGTGCGCCAGCCCTTAGATGGCCAACCTTTCAATGTAGTAGCCCTGTAGTAGTAGCCATGCATGATGGGCAGCTTTCGGCAGTGGGTACCCTGCAAACATGAGCAGTGCACCCTTTGGCCAGGCCAGGGTCGGCCCGTGCTACTCGGGGCTTCAACAGGCAAAAAAAAATCCTATAGAAGCAGCATTGGATGGGATGAAAGGTGTGAATTACTCGCCAACATTGCACAGAGGACCCTCGTGACATAATGTTGACTCGGAATGACATAATGCCATTGCCAAATGCAACTTGACCCTATCCCTCCAGCTTTCCAAATCATCAAATTCAGCATGGATCTCCTCCTAAAGAACCTTGAACTCTGCGCCACAGAAATTTCCTGGAGCCTGAGGCTGCTCCAGACATCATATTCCCCTGTGAGCATAGGAGGAGAAGATCAGTCACTGGAGATTGGCAGGGGATATGAAGGTGACATTATGGGTAGGCCATATACCAGACTCCTCGCTCTTTGACATGGCATCGCCCAACAGATGCGCCGGAATTTGAGAGAGAAACTGGGGCGGGCAGCCCATGCAGCCCTTATGCATCACCTGCATTCAATGAGGCAGGCAGCTCCTTCAGTTCTGACTTGGCAGATATGAGCAACTCTGTTGAATTTGAACAATATGCAAGCCAAACAGCAGGTATGTTATGCAGCACCTGCTTCTCAGAATTTTTTTAACGTATGGATAGATCATGTCATGTACGCATATCCCAGAACCCCAACCCTGTATCACCCTGACGTTCTGTTTCTTGAATAGGTCTCCATTTGTAGCAGGTGCTCTTGGGTCTGGGGGCTCTGACACACCTTTCGGTAATGTTCTGCATGGACTGTGCCCCTGCACTCTTTGGCTCATCATCATGGAGCAGGTATGCTTGAATTCCAGCAAGACCTGTCCATAGGTAGCCCAGTCAGCACTCCCGGCACCGACCGGTGGCAATTCCATATTGGTTCGCCATACCGACGGTACCGTTTGCGGGGGTCCAAGCCGGTCTTTGAGCCAGAAGAAAGGGATCATTCTATATCGCCCCCAGGTTCCTATCTTCCTGCCGATCCCTACTCCCAGGCTGACCAGGCGTATCAAAACCTCATCCCGTGGCTCCAAGAAAAGTCACAGAGTGAGAACTGGCCTGAAAGCACTTTGGAGGGCTTTATGCCGGTACTGCAAGGCTCATTGCAGTCTACATATGTACCAGGCAAAGGCCGTCGCAAGATAAACACACAAATCCTGGCGCGTTTCCTCTCCGACAAACCTATAGGACATGAAGTAGTTGACTTCATCTTGGAAGTCGTTTCGATTCGATATCCGCCTACACCAGGCACGCATATTCTAACCAACACGATTCACGAAAAATCAGTTCAAAAGAAGGTGCGGGCGATACTGCAGGCCAGTGACATCCTGCACATCCTCTTTCCAATCGGTCTCGATGGGCACTGGGTGGCGGTTGACGCAGACTTTAGCACCAGACGCATCGCTGTCTTTGATTCTTTGAATTCCAGCGGTGAAATATCAAACCCTCTCACTCTCAAAATTACCGAAACCCTGAACGGCATTGGTCACGGACCGACTTCCAGGATGCCCTGGAACATCTATTTTCATCCCTACCCGCAGCAGCTTGATGGGTTCTCTTGCGGCGTTGCTACCATATGCGCCATACATCACGCCACACACCCGGATACTCCCCTATGGAACCCACAAACTCCTGGTCTGACACGTATGCATTACTATAGGTTGTGTGTGGACAGGACGTTGCCGGAGGTACCTGACTCCATGTTCAACTGATGTATTACTAAAGAGCAGTGTGGCAGCACCGAGTTATAAGCCGTGACCACTCCCCTGCACAGATGTTGCCAATCGACGATGCTAAACAGGTCACGGCAGAAGATGTACTTGAGCAACAGGTTCTTTCCATATGGAAACAGATATATTGTGAGTAGACGCTGGTTTGGATGCTGCTGTCCTCAGCAAGGTGACCTTTGATGGGTTAGTAGAAGACCTGCTGCCACCTCTCTTGGAGCCTGGGCCAGCAGTCCTACCTGCCACCATCTGGAGGGCCCTGCACAGCCTTGAATGTACATTCCAAGAAAACACCCTCCAAGCGACTTGGACACACTGGGGCACGCTCTCAGGGGAGCGTACGAGCCAAACACCTGAGCACTTGGCCAAGATTGAGCTCCTGTACACATTCCTCCGTGGGGTGAAAAGTCTGGGATTATCATTGGAAGCTTCGCGCTGCCTCCAGGGACTGCAAAGAAATTTGGGTAAAAGAATGACTGACAGCCGTCCAGCGAATTCTCACTTGCGTGAAGAAAATACAGGAAGGGAGCGCGGATCTGGGAAACCCAAAGGGCCTAAAAGGCGCAAGACTAGCAAGTAATGCAGAAGCCGCTAACCCACGCGCAAAGATGCTGCCTCGACGATAGAAGTTTTAAAAATCTGTACATATAAACAAGCTTGAGCCTTCTGGTGTTTCCAGTAAATAATCGATCTTTACGACTTCCTTGCATGCCATGCGCGCCTCCGCGCTTCATGTTCTTAATATGGTTCCAACCTTTAACTCGAACTTATCGCTATTTTGTGCAGCTGGCGAGCACTCCAGAACCCCTTGCAAGCTCACTGTGCCCGATTGTCTACGCAGCTCAGCATGCTGAAGATCCACCCTTTGTGTCAAAGAAGGAAGGAGAGCGCTGCGCAGAATCGGATAAACTGGCGCGTTACCTGGCAAGCAAAGCGAGGAAGGAAGGCAGCAGGCTGTATGGGTCAGAGCAAGGTAAATTGATGGAATTGGCGATGAAAAACAATTCCTAGAAGTACCAGTACTTAGCAACTGCGGTGACAGCAATACACATTGTGATTGAGGGTGGGCACAGGCGCATACATGCAAGACCAGATCAAGGCTTCGCAATGGGCTTGTACTATGAACTAAATAGCCTGGGTCGGGGTTCTTAAAGTGCTGGAAAATGACCTTGGTGAATTAGCGAGGAAGCGTTGGACGTGCAAGGAGCGCCAGCCCTTCGTGCGTCTGCGACAGTGGTAAATCCAAGCTCAGCACTCTGGAACATTGTGGCCTGGTTGAACCACACGCAGGACCCTCTCCCGTCTCCTCCGTCCAGGCGAGATGAATTGTCCTCAGTAGGAAGTGAGCCATTGGTACACACAAACTGGAGATCTTGATTGCCAATTAGTTACGCTCGGCATGAGTCTTTCGAATCTTCCCAGCTTACCGCACATGTCCACGTTAAAGTGGAAAAAGAGCGAGGATGGGTACATCACGAAAACGCCGGCAGGCATCTCAATCACCAACCCTGCCTCCCAGATGACCAGCCAAGAGCGCTCTTTGCTATTGAAGTCGCCTAGAATTGAGTCAGGAGCATGCTCCTGCAAGCTCTGTGAGGCTGGCTTACCGTATATGAATATGACGCAGATACCTATCGCAATGTTTTTCCAATCCACATGAGGACTGCAGTGTACTCGCCTCACCCCAGCCCTGGCAGAGTTCAAACAAAAATTGAAAAAGTGTCCGTACAGCGGCTCAATTCTTAGAGCTTCAGCGCAAGCTCTGTACCTTCTTGCAAGAAGGGGGAATTCTTCCTGAAACACTGCGTTCATCATTGAACTGGGCAGTGTGAGTGAGGTTCAGCCTTTGCGTACGGCCGTGCGTCTGAAGCTTACCTTATCTGAGACACGGCGCCTGCCGGGGTCCACAGCTGGTCAATTGCTTTGCAATTAGCTAGGTGCCATGCGCTGAGAGAGGGTTTCTGGAGGAACAGGAAGTCAGAAGGCTGAAATCTCGGGGGTGCAGCTCTTACCAATTTAGAATTCCGGTCATGCCCACATAAGGAGAACCAGTGGCGCCCCCTTGCATGGCCTTCCATCTCACTCTCGCTGAAGCTGCCGTTGTTCTGCTCCACGGTGCTCACAAAGGTTGCTGCGGCCTCTTGAAAGAGCGGAAGAAGTTCCTTGATGTGAGGCCCGACGAACGTTCGCACAAGCCACAACCGCCCCTGAGAATCCCTCACACGGGTTTTGAGCCTGGCACGGACGGTCAGCTAGTTGTGCGAGGAAGCGTTGCGTCCTCACCTCTGGTAGGGAACTCTTTCAAATTCAGTCAAGCGGAACAGGATGGAATAATCGTACCACTCCTTTCTAAGTACCCTGCCTTCCTGGCTTGACGCATAGTTAGTCCCTTGCCAGCCCGTGGTGGAAACCCTAAAGCGAAGCGCATCAACGTCCCCGTTAGAATTCATCTCTTCTACCTTTCTCCGGCGGTCCTGCCTTTGGAGTTTCCGTCGCCTTGCATCCCTCTTCACCTTCCCCTCTGACTTACGGCGTGTCGAGGCGGTGCGACCGGTGGTGGGTGGCGACGCTGACGTGCTGCACTCCTCCAAGGAGGGGGGGGCGGCGATGCCGTCCATGCCCGGAGTGATGAAGGCCGTGGGCTTAGACGCCAGGCCGTTAGAAACGGCGGAGGGCACCGGCTGTGGGGCATGGGAGTCTTGGCGCGGCGACAGGGCGATGTGATCAGCTTTTTCCATGCTGGGCACCCTCCGCTTCTTGTTGGAGCCGGTGGCAGCGCCTTGGTAGTTGTAGAGCTCCCGCTTGAGCTGCCTGCTGCCGGTGGTTTATCAAAGGAATGCAAAGCGAGAATCAGAAACTCACCCCGTCTTAGTGTAGCCGCGCGTGGAGGAAGCAAGTTCTGCAGCCCCTGCGCCGCCGGGGGAGTGCTCAAGGATCCCCTCTACGTCGGGATCTCGGTTGCGCTCCTCGTCGCTGTGAGAGCAGTGCCGCATGACGATCGTGTCCTCCAGGGACATGCCTTGGGTGCAGTACCCAGTGCATGCAGTGGAGGGGTCCGCGAGGTCTGAAGTCGGGAATCTGTGAACGGGCTAGTCTCAGCGCATCACTAAGATTCTCGCGAAGCTTACCGTTCGCTCAGCACGCGTTTGATGGCAACTCCAAGGCGAGGAAACTCTGGAATGCAAGGGGTTTGAACGGCCGTACGTTTGCACGGTGTGCGTGAGGACATTGAGGAATGGAGGGCAAAGGCGCGTCAGCCAAGGCGATGGAGGAGAGTGATGCCCGAGCTTGCGGTTTTGAGGGGCCCTTCCTTCATTTTAAAAAAGGTCAGTGAGTGGGGGGTCGAAGGTAAGCCCCCCCTCTACGTGCGCTTGCCCACGGCCCCCAGGGAGGCTCAAGGCACGCTCACTCAGCATTGGGGTGGGATCGGGCCATACCAAGCGTCGTGGGTGCTCGAGGCAACGGCGGAGGGCCACCACGAGCCACAGAGGTGAAGCAAAAGGAGGTGGCTCACCGCTCTGCTGATTCAATTATCTATCCACGCCTACTGGTTGGCCTTCCTTTGGTTCAAATTCCAAAAGGAAAAGGGTTGAAAATGATCGCGGTGTCGCGGATGAGTCATCAACACAGCGTGGGAATCACACCCAGTGAACATCGGACATTGCCAGGGTGTGTCAGGGCGTGCGAGAGTACAACACAAAGCGCCGTGTCGTGCCGTGCCGTGTAGATAGAGTTGATAGAATATGACGTGCATTTTTAT
This sequence comes from Suillus lakei, assembly GCA_016628065.1. Classification (NCBI taxonomy): domain Eukaryota; kingdom Fungi; phylum Basidiomycota; class Agaricomycetes; order Boletales; family Suillaceae; genus Suillus; species Suillus lakei. The sequence continues at coordinate 121,267 of JABBWA010000128.1, forward strand.
GCGAGCGCAGCGCATGCAAATGCACACACCTTGCACGAATTCTGCATTCCCCTCGCACTCGTTGCGCAACAACTGCATACGATCCCTCGATACACCTGCAAGCATTTGCATCTGCCGCTCAGCGTACCAGCCAAGCACCAGCAATACTTTTAAAGTCTAAAGTCCGACTTCACCATCCTCGCGTCTCTCGTTTCCTCACAACCGCTTTCATTTCCTACCAGATGATTTTTGGGTCTAAGCGACAGCGGAGTCAGGGACTTGGTGCACGTCACCGCTACCATCTTAATATTACTTATGTGGATGAATGCCTTTATGTAATAATTTGCAAGTCCAATGCGATGACATCAGGAAATCACCCCCCTTTACATTCCCAAAATTGTTATGTACAGAAGTTAGCATCTCTGATCAACCTCTAGTTTATTAAATCAGTATTTGGCTTGTCACTCACGGGCTAGAAGGTCACCCTTGTGGTTGAAAGCACCTTCAAGCCCATGTGGGACAGGGGCAATGCGTACAAATGGCCTTTTGTTCCCTTCAGCACCATTGTTCAGGTATGCAACTGGCCTTTTGTTCCTTTGAGGTACATAACCAGCAACATCTTTCCTTGAATCCCAGCCCCTCTTACCTCCTCCTCCATGCTAGATCTTCAAATGGTGTCCGCCAAGGTGATGATGAGTGATCTCAAGCTGGCTCTGAAGATCTTAGAGCTGCATGCGAATGAAGATGTGCCAGTGGCCAAGGATTTGGACCACCTTCACTGCATGTACAACAGCTTGCACGGTGGCCCTCCCACTGAAGTGACTGGCCCTGGAGAAATGGCTGAGCTATGCAAGTAAGTCTGACTCAGTATCAACCTCTCATTTGATCCCAAAATTCATTGCTCTTCCTTGAAGAAATAAAATCTTAGATCAGAGCTCTTTCACATTTACTGCTGATGTGTCAACACCCTCTGGGGCCTACGTGCCTATCTTAGTGAAGACCCCCTCCTATGAGGGGTGCTTGGCTACATTCATCATCCTCATCAAAGATGCCCTGAACAAAAACCTGGGTGTTGTTAAACACCCAGTAGTCATGGAGGCTGGGCCCAGGGTGACATTTCAACAAAAAACCCAGGGCTTCTCTGTGGACATGGAATATGAATACTGGACTTGCCCAATAAGCTTGGCCCCACCTTATGCCCTCAAGCTACAATTTGAAGAGCAATCAGTAGCTATTTTCTTTATTATGATGCTCATGCTCCAGCTGACCTCTGCTTTAGAGGCATGTACGCACTGAACTTGAAGGAGCTCCAGTGGGAAGATTTTCAAGATCCAGTACCCTATCCGGTTTTAGACCCCCAAGAAGGTATAGCAGATCCAGGTCTCCTGTAGTAGGTTTGTCTTTCTTTGGTGCACCTAATACTCATTGCGTCTTTAGCGCTCAAGGAGTTACCAACAACCCTCCCAGCCTATTCACTCACCACTGGCAGGGAGATCAGCAGAGCACTCCTCTGCTTCAGAGCGTGGAAGTGGTGGCTTAAATCACCCTAGAGGTTCACCTGCAGCCCCAGCCTTAGGCTGTGTGCACTTGACTGTTGACAATATGGTTAAATGCTTCAAGAACAAATTTGATAGCGATGAGTTGACAGAGAGAGCCCAGAGCATATACAGAGGAAAGGCTGACTATAAAGCCATCAGCAAGTTAATATGGGGTCATTTTTCACCCATAGTCCAGCATTTTGACTTGGGGGAATCTTCCGCCTTTTGTATCTTCAGCAAAATGCTGGAGGGAAGGGCCAACTGGGGATTAGAATTCAAGGCTGGTCCAGAGGTCATAGTAGGTGGGTATCCAAAGCCTCTCTAAATCAAGGTATGCTGAACTAAATTTTTGTGATAGAATTTGTACAGTGGCACCGCCATAAAGAAGCTATAATGGATATGCTGGAGAAGGATGGTAGTTTAGGGGGTAAGAAGCCTAGGGGAATCACTGGCTCATACAGTGAGTGATGCTTACCACCCCATCTCAATCCTGCTAAGCCTTTCATCCAACAGAAAACCTAAAACTTGCATACATAGCCCCAGCACCAGGAAGATCATACCAGGAGCGGCAACTTTGACCTAGAGTCACCTGCATGGCTGTAGGCCACAGGTGAAGGTAGTTGGTGTGGGGCCTTAAGATGCCTGGGAGGCAGTTAGTCCTCATCCTCAACTCATATTACTTTGAAATGCACTTCTTCATACTTGTAAATCGTTGAGACTGGCATCCCCTAAACGGTTACATCAAACGAGGTTCTACTTAGGCAAGAGTCACATGACTTCTGGTGGCAGTGCAAGCTTTGTCAGCATGGGCCGCGTCAGTTTGCTTCTTGGTTCATTTTTCTCTCACTGAGTCTTTGGGGCTATCTGGCCCCATTGAAGCATCTGCTTCTGACTTGGGTCCTACTACTGGCACCGCATGCGCAAAGACCTTCAGGTCTACACCAGAGGATCTCCTCTTTGATATTTCCCTGAGTGGGATCTGAGTCCTGGGGGCTATCTGGCCCCTTCGGAGCATCTGCTTCTGACTTGGGTCCTACCACCAGCACCTCAATGGTGAAATCATCAGGAAGCTTCAAACACGTGGGATGAATTGCTCCATCTTGCAGATGAGCCGTTTGGTGAGTAACCTACTTCTCACTCATTCACGTCCATTCACACCCCGCAGAAGCGTCCCTCCCACCCATTGGCGGTGCCAACCCTTCGCTTGGGCTAAAGGCTGTCATTGTACACTCCCATGGTGATAGGGGCGGCACACTGTTTGAGGTGAGTGACACTAGAATCTGCTGTTAGCTTTTGCTGAAGAAAAACCAACTGTAGCCCCTTGTAGACCGCGAGATTGCTCGAGAAACAGATGCGGGACACCCACGATATGCCGAATACATGTCCAGCAGGACGGCCTCTCACCTGAATGATGCTGTGCAGCATCTTCAACTGGTTCTAGACCACGCAGGGGCTCTCACTAACCTCACGCGGCCCACCTACTGGGCTATATTCAAAATACGTCTGCTGGGTCGCCCAGATCTTGCGTCGTCTCTCTATAATATCATGTTTGCATTGGCCTGGCGCTACAGCAAAGAGCGCACCAATGGCTTTGCAGTCATCGGTGCATGGTCCGTCATTTTCAATGTGGGCGCTGCCTTACTTCAACTATGACTAGATGCCGATCCCTATACTCCCAATGGCTGGGACGCCCAACGATTCATCAATCAAAATAATTTGTGCGCATTTCTTTCTGCGCCCGGTGCACCGTGGCTCATCATAATGGACGTCTAGCTATCGTTCTATTCGCAACTTGATTATCGACCTTAGGCAGATCACTGCGTCGACTTCGGCAATTGGGTTGCACTGGCAGGTTTCGCAAGGCACTTCGCTCATCGATATCGTGGTCGAGATGTCCACCGCTTCCAATAACAATCACAAAGGCATGTTTATGGAGAATGGGAGGTGAGAAGCTCGCTTTATGGTTTGAACCTTCATTCTCAATATGCTGTTACCAGCGGTGGATTTATGGGAGGTGAGAATTCCATCATGATATGAGAATGAGAGTACTAACACTACGCTGTCAGACATCATATTCAACGGGGGTAGATCCCTAATTTTCTTTGTTTTTCCTTTTCTGACGTTTCGTTGGGGAAATTTGGCATTCAAGTGGGTAACCAGCAGTTTACGGTCCGTAATTTGACAGTAAACCATGCTGCTACTGGTTCGTCCTCTCGTCCATCAGTTCGTCGTGATGCACTGAATACCTCCTACCAACCGACAGCTGTCTCTGGCATCTGTAATTGGGGTAGTGGTCGGCTTATCGAAATTTATACGTTTCTTACATCCTTCCAGGGTTCACGTTTTAAGGAAATACGATTAACAATTGTCAAGTTTGTCATGAACTTGTAAATCTTATCGAAGAGAACCATTCACAGATAACAGGTCGGCTTGGCTTTAGCAAGCGGTGGAACGACAACAAATAATCAGGTTTGCCATCACAAGGGTTTGTACTTTCAAATAACTGACTGCTGTCTAGACCGTCGGTTCAGAGGCTATCGCCGATGCAGTCGTGGCCAATACAGCTCCCTCGTTCTCAACAACATCAAGTTGATAAATGTTCCCACCGCAGTCGGTGCTGTAGGCGGAATCACAGTTCTTGCTGGTGGTACGGCGACGATCGCTTCGTGGGGTCAAGGAAATGTATATTCCGGAACCAGTGTGCGTCCAAGCATTTTACACAAGGAAACATCGTCTCTGCGTAAGCACGCTGGCTTACTTGAGTTCTCATAATCAATACATATACCGTCGCGGGTACTGAAGACTAAGTCTTCAGTATTTCTACCTTTTGGTGTAGCGGTCATGAGGCGCGGCAGCCGACTACTTTACACTCTGCCAACAAGCCCTCCGTCCTTTTGGATAGTGCTGGTCGAATCCTCGGGAAAGACTCATCTCAGTAAGCAAACTACGTGACGAACCAATTTATCAGCGCCAAGAGCCAGGGTGCGAAAGGCGACGGCCACACCGATGACACCGCCGCTATTCAAAATATCCTGAATGAGGTGGATTCCGTTGTCTTCTTCTACTGGGATCGTGCCAACAACTCTTTTCAGTACGCTGGATACAAGATCATCTTCTTCGATGCTGGAACATATTATGTGACCAACGCCGTCGCCATCCCTGCCTAAGCTCAGATCGTCGGTAAAGCCTGGTCAGTAATAATGGCTGGCGGGAGCGCTTTCAGCGATCAGAACAACTCTCGTGCTGTTATCCAAGCAGGTGCAGCCAATTCTCAAGGCATTCTGAAGATAAGCGATACGGTCTTTACCACTGCCGGACCTGGTATGCGTGGAAATAGTCTCATTCCTGCTGCTGATATGCCACAGCTCCCGGTGCCATAATGATTGAGTGGAACGTGCACGATCCACCTGGTCATCAAGCGGCTGCAGGAATGTGGGATAGCCATATTAGGTTGGTCTTGATTCTCTAGTGTATTTGAGATGCGTTAACGACGCTCGCACAAGTTGGGCGGAGGTAAATATCTCGATACGTGCTCATAGAGAAGCACTTTGACTCTTCCTCATTGGCTGCAGGCACGAACGTGCAGCATTTACGATGTCCCTCTGGATCTGTCGACACTGCCTTTCAGGCTGCTTTCCTCGGGATACGCTTGGCTTCTAGATCGAGTTCATACCTCAAGGTATGATAATTCAAAGTCTGACAACATCTTTAATTGACGGCAAATCGCAAATTCCGCATCATGACAAAATTGCCTGGTCATACGGCATCACGCTGTTCGCTGCAATGAGAACGAATGTGAAGGTTTACGTCGATCATCCGCATCTGGACGTAGTGGTATAAATTGGCAAACTACGATGCCCCAGGAAAATCCTTTCCACCAGTTACACATCACTTCTAAGACCAGATGGAGCATCTCGGGGGAGATGATCAACTTCGGGTGTGTGTGGGTGGATAGGGGTACGATGGTATTAGGGCGGGTTTCGACTTGGTGGGGAGAGAACGCGTTGGAATGAATCCCCTGACGGAGGATGGAGGGTTGGGGAAGGGTAGCATAGAGCTTCATCATCATGCTGATGGCCCATCGGACAGTACTGGGTGCACACTTGGAATGAGCAGGCAAATGAAGACCTAGGAGATCTTACTCCTCCACTAAAATCTCTACATTACTGCAGTCTGTACGCAAACTGCGATGCCAAACGCTAGGCTGCTGTAATAGAGATTCGTTTCGTGGCGGCGGATGACTCGACCAAAACTGGACATCACAAGACACGAAATCAAGGCCCCTACATCAATGTGAGTTTTCAAAATACTGGATGTGGGTTACATTGAGCTAACTCATAGTCAAAGGCCATCTAAGCTACATGATTGGCTGAGCTCGCGCTTTTAACGCCAACTATAGTCATTATGACCGAAGCGACGGTGGAAGTAGTGATAAAGGCGGTGAATCTAAAACCGGAAGATTCCTACCTCAGGCCTCAGTCATTTCAAGATTCAAGGCAATACATGATTTACCTACAAATATGGAGAAGACACGCGTTTGAAAGCATCAAGGCGACAGAATGTCAGTGTCATTTGTCGCCGCTGTGTTGTTGCACTGGCATGTTGCAGAGCCTGCGACGAGTAGATGCACTTTGTGTATGTATCAAACATCTAAAGCGAGTCCATTGAGGGCGGCGGGGATATAGAAGAGACAGTAGTAAGTGGAGCAGTCACGGGTTGATTTACTACCTCACCATGAGGAAGCGATTAATTGCGCGAGTCAAAAATCTCCTCCGGTTGCCCTGATGCTATTCATTTTTTGTCAAAGCATGTCTTGCTACTGCCTGCTGTACCATCAAAAGGAGGTCCGTGAGCTTGGAGAAGGCCTCTTACAAGCTGAAAATAAAGCAAGTCAAAGAATCTCAAGGGGGTCGCTTACCCTGGCCAAATACGAGATTTCGGTCTTGTATGTCAGATGAATTATGTACATTATGTACCGGATCCTCGAGGGTAAATACCGCAGGTTCGAGTGACGCACACGCATACTTATGGTACAGCACGAACTTGAATCGGGATTTTGCCACATTATACATAACTACTAAGGAAGAAAAGACAGGGAAACGAGAAAAGGAAAGAAAAAAGAAGAAACTTTACGGACTTCACGATTGGCTCAGAGAGTGAACTTAAGCTTTGAGGGACTGCGACTATGCGTGGGAGCATCGCTGGTATTGAGCCTGGAGTGCTAGCACTTACTGTCACTCGCACCCTGTACAATCTGCTCATGAATCATTGCCAGGTTGTAAATGATGAGGCTGATGTGGCGTAGAAGATCGCCCGCATATTCAGACATTCATATCGCGCTCATGCGGTCGAGAACATCTTGTGTGAATCGCTACTCCCGCTCCCGACCACCGATGACACTTCTCATAGACCGTGAACACGAGGCCTCCGCTGATCTACAGAAGCAAAATTTAAATGACTTCAATGGATTCCCTCCTCAGTCAAGATCCTATATCCACAGTGGAAAGATTTACGGTACTGCTGGCGCGCTGATAGCGACTGCATCCGCGTCTTGATCACGCTGTGATTGTGGAAAACAATAAGCTCTCAACAGCACGTACAGGGACAGTGCTCACTCCAGCAGTTGTGTCGCATAGACTGTCACCAAACCAGCTGCACCAATTGACATCATTCCTGGAGGCAGCTGTCGCCGTGGTTCCCTGAACAAACTGTTTGAGTCTCGCGTATATCGTGAAGCGTAACTTGCCGAGACATTCTGTGCGAAACGCACAATGATGACGTCCCAGCAGACGAGGTGATGGGCGTTTCACTGGTGGATAAGGTATTAGTCGTGATAAGGAAGACCATACAATTTGGTTGTTCGGTACCGCACAGATACGTTCCTCCGAGTATGCGGACGTGGATATGGAAGTGATGTGAAATGGCTGAGTCAACAAAGACTTAGAAAATGTGGCCAGAACGGCCAGATCGTGATTTGGCTGGGGCAACGAATATTCAGGTAGTGGGAAGGTGAGAGCAAGGGTAAGCGAGAAAGAAGGATGTGTCAGGTCGCCCAATCGAACTGTCAACGGAACTGCCACGTAAGAGATAAATATGAAGACCACAGAATCGTATTAGGCCAGCGGAGAGAAAGAGGGACGCAGGCTTGCAGACATTTAGACTTGCAATTAGTAGGTCCACGACATATGCAAAGGGGTCAACCCGGATAAAGCAAGTGGGCATGTTGTCAGAAAAGGAGGACGTCCGGGAAATGGCTCTAGGTACAGTCTATGATTGACTTGTCTGGGTCCTGTCTGGGGGTGTGCCAGCCGCCCGGCTAGATTTGAGCGGAGTTTAATTCCCAATCGGGACGTAGTATGACTCAGCCCTCCCCCTCGTTTGTCAATGTGTGTAAGCATGGATATTTGATCAAACACATATGTGGTGTTCAACATTTGTTTGCACAATTTAGATTTCCATCAATCTAGGTCTACTGACTACTCCAAACCTACAAATCCATACTAGTCTCAATAGTGGTACCCTCCTCCGAGTCAACATAGAAGAGATCCGCGTGCTACATATATGTCAGAAGATGTATAGGTGTTACATATAATGACTCGCCTGTCCGACGAGTGCCAGTAACCTCAAACACTCATTTCACTGCGCCCCCAGGCGAGCGGCATATCCGACTTGTGTGCCAAAGGGCAATATTGATCCGTCGGCCAATTTCAGTGTAAGCTGCGCATCCATTGACTCAGTGACGTGCAAAGTCGAGTGTGTAATCAAAGCGGAAGACAAAAGTAAAAGAAGTCCGGTCAAACCAAAAACAGAGTGGTGCCTTCCAAAGGTAAAACCAAGATCAAAAACATGTGTAACTTGTCCTTGGACACGGCTATGAAGGGCGCCAGCGGACAAAATTCACAGCGATTTCAACCGAGGTTTATGGGGGACCGTATTGGACAAAAACATACGACTTTGAAAATGTATTATGGTTTTGGCTAAGGATTCAACTTTACATCAATCACTGTGAATCCCCGTGAGCGAGGTCTTATCCTGAAGTGGCAATGTGGAAGACTAAGTCAAGACCAAAGCGCGACAAACAAATTCATCTTCACTTTTGGCTACGAAGTCCCGTTTTAGCTTATTCACAGGTTCACCTTGATTTTCTTCTTGACATTGCTTGGCAGCGACTGGCATTACGCCGTTGATCAACGTGAGTGTGTCTTCTTATGTGTCTTTATCTATGCTGCTGACATTCAGGCTAGCTAGTATACTCTGAGATGAACCGGAGCAATGTTGAGCACTCGGCGGAATCCATGTTTTTTTGTGAAGACAGCCTCGAATTCCACTTCCTGAACCCACTCATGTACCTGTGTCTGCACCTGGCTATAGGTCGTTGACAATTCTCGCAAGGACATGTTGATTGTTTTACGAGCACGCACTGAATGTCATCTATTCAGATCTTCCAGGGCTCCAGCCATTAATTGAGCGCTTGCCAAGTCCTCGCGGGTCCTCTTTTCAGTTACCATTGTGTCATCTCCTCTCCGCAAGTTTTGACCTTGTCTCGCTTTTCAGGGGCGCTCAACTGCCACAGCTCTATTCAAAATGTCGTTCGAGACAATATGAAGGCCGTACGTACGCGTGAAGAATCCCTTCATGACCTTCAACGGCGCCGGTGGTGTACTGCAGCGTCCGTAGAGAGCATCAAGAAAAAGCTCACCCGGATGAATCATACTAAGGCGTTCATGGACCATTTCATGCAAGGACATGCGAGATTTGGATGCAAAATTGCGCACGAACAATCGACGATCGCGGTTTTTAAACGTAAATGCACAAAAAACTGGCTGACACTTAAGTTTAGAGGTCTTGCAGAGTACTGTGAAAAGGGCATGGTATGCTCTGTACGCCGTGCTAATTATGAAGAAATGCTACGTTGGGTTCGAGGTACGTCGTGTGCGATCTTATTGTTCAGGTGAAGCTTTAAATACTTGTGCCGCTAGTCAAATGCTCGTATTTGTAATACGTGTCATGCTAGTATATAATTTCATGGCATTAAAACTGCAGGCAGGTAATTTATGTCAGCTGGATAGCTTCAAAGATTGAGCGTCGGTCGTCAAATTGTCGACATCTCTAAGGGACACTATGTTGCCTGTCGTGCAGATTCGTTCAAATTGGGCATTCAGAAGATACTCACCATGTTCTCTCAAGATCTACTAATCCGCACTGATAGCACTGCTCGTCATCTCGAGACGGTCTTCCTCTTTACAAAAAACGGACGGGCTTCATAATCCCCTGGACATACGTTTCCTTTATCTGTTTGCTTCATGTACAATTGACTCGACGGTCCGCTTGCAGTTCCCCGCTATAACGCCCCTACCTCATTCACATATAAACCTCCATGAGGACGTAAGTAGGGATTGCCATATTCACATATTTGACTTATATTTCATTTTCTAGTCCCGGCCCCCACCAGTACCGCCCACTACCCAATTATGGTGGCCCATTCGGACAGGTCGGGCATCACCGGCTATTGTCGAGGTCCCTCCTGTTTGCTGGATCTCATGCATCCGTTTACAGCGGAATGCTTCAGCCGATGCTCCCGCCAAAGACAATGAATGGATTCGTGACAAAGACTATGTTTCTCCTCCAAATCCCGATTCACAACGACCACCCGCAGCAGGGCAGATCAATACTGGAGAGCACGGAAGCGGTCGGTTGTGTTTTTTTTGACTGACTTTTCAAATGGTACTATGATGAGCTCGTCCCGGACGAACAATCTCCCTTTGCTCACTACACCTTGTTCAAATTGCAAAGTGTATTTTTACAGAAAGTAGGGCGTATCTTCAGTTGCTGGTTATTTAGCTTGGCGGTACCATGATGAGTGATGAGTCAGTCGTGGACGGTGATCCTCCCCCCTTGCTAATTAAGTGTGACGGGGTGCAAAATCTCTCAGTGATGAAGTTTTTTCGTGCTGGTCCAGCCACTGCAGAAAATGCAAAGTGAGGATAGAACAGTATGGCGCTGATCCAAGTTGTCTACCAACCTTGCGTCCTCCAGATATAAAAAGGTCCAGCCAGAGAACATGCTTCGAAGGTACTCGCATCAAATTATCTGTGTGTCGTCTCTCAATTATGGTGGTCGCTCAGGTTCTCGTCACCCATCTTGGCATGGAGGAATCCTCTGTGTCGAACACTCATTTCGCTGCACCCCCAGGCAAGCGGCATCACCGACTTGTGAGTGAAGGGCAATATTCACCCGTTGGCCAATTTCGGTGTAAGCAGTGCGAATAGTTTGGATTGGTATCACATGTATTTGCGGTGGGTGCCACTGCCAGCGTTAGCATCCATTGACTCAGTAACGTGCAAAGTCGAGTGCGTAATCAAAGCGGAAGACAAAAGCAAAAGAAGTCTGATCAAACCAAAAACAGAGTGGTACCTTCCAAAACTAATATCCAGATACGTAAAAACGTGTTTAACTTGTCCTTGGACATGGCCCACAGTGGTCTTGCGTTAAGGTTCCTGCATTTGGTTTTCTTTGTAAGTTGTTGACTGCGCCTAGGTTAGAGTCATACACCGTTATTCACTGTGATTCATCATTCTTACTCACAATCAGGTCACAAATTAATTTTGTCCAGTAGTGGCCCCCAAAGAGGTTTCTAACTTTCGTTTTCGCTTTCGCTTTCAGGTGCTAATTTTGGCTTTTCCTTTGCGCATTATGTAAGGTTTTCGATTTCATGTTTCGATTTCGATTTCGGACCAGCCAACCTTAGCCGCGTGACCCATCTCCCGCCGCAACAGTTTGCTAATTGGCGTGCTCTGCACTTGTACAACACCTATGTGCTACGCGTGCCGACGAAGCGTCTGCATTTTGGAGAGAAGGTATGTGCTGCAACTTCGTGATTGTCCGAGTGACGTACCACAAATTTCGCATGTTCTTGCCGATCTAATCCTACTGCTAGTCGAGACGACTCTGTAGCATCCAACACGCCGAAGATAATCCTGGGCATGCCATGGCTAGAACTCATCCCCATCCCAAATCCATAGCTTGGATACGCCACTACACGACTCCTCCAATACCCCCGACAGCAATCAAAGCTCTTCCCCTCTTCCCCAGCACCTCAGCTCGCTATCGAAATTCATCTCATTTTGGGTTAGGCCTAGGATATGGAAGTACGTGAAAGCCGGCGTGGCTCATCTCTGACTGACCTAACTTGCAATGTAGGCTTTTACTGGGAATAGTTCTGGTCTTGAAGTCGGCATGGCCAAAAGAAAATTGGAAACTACGACACAGTCATTATGTACGTGCTGCTCATGTCTCAGGACACGCGCTGATACATTGACTAGGATCTCGTTCGCTGTCTGTTGTCCCCATTTTCAGACTATCCCGCACAAAGAAATGTCCCACCATCTTTTTATTCCGCTGGACCAGATCCACTGCCTTCACAAGGGCCACTAAAGAAGACGTGTAGCTTTTCGCTCTCCAACCTACCCAAGTCCCCATCTTATTCACCCAAGCTACCTTCGCATCAGAGGACGCCATCTTCGCAAGCGGACACGAACACACCAAAGACGGACGTCTTCTCGGCGTCAAAGGCTGCTTCAACCCTCCCATGGGCATATGGCAGCTCACTCTCCCCACCCTCCAACTCTCACCTCTCGGCACTAAACTCACATGCACCACATCAAAGCTCACTCCCCCAAACCGATCCTGCCACTCCCCTCGTGTCCTATACGACGCTAATCACACCCCCATTAAACTCTTCTGGTTCTTAAACCCCATAGGCGGCGCCCATGCATCCTGCGTCTCTCTCGAATTCCGCGACCTCGTTACAGGCACTAACAACGTCCTCGTAGACACTATCGTGGAACCTACCCCCTCGAATGACTTTCCAGGTTTATACCCCGAGTACAACATGCCCTCTAGCCCCTTCTTGCATCGCGCAGACCGCACATACACCGTTCTACAATCCATATGACGCTCACGCACCGCCGTCCTCTTCATCAATACCCAATCAGGAGCGGTTACAGACGCAACCAAATTAGGAGGACGAAGGCTCGAGCTCTGATGAAGAGGACTCCCACGAAGATGGCAAAGAGACAGAAATACCGGCTGCTCCAACTCTGACTTCCCATCTTGCGAATTCGGTGTGGAGAGGAATTACCAACCAAAGCTCCATGGACAATTCACCATCTCCACCGTCACCAACTTCCCCGCTACAATCACAGTCACCGACACCGCCCCCTCAGAGTCCTCCAGAGCAAATCGCCTCAAATTTATCACTTACCCCACCGCCTTCAAGTATTTGGGGTTACGCTGGAAAACTCAAAGATTCGGACGCCGTTGCGGCTTTCACGAAAGTTAGCATCAGCCCTTTGACCGACACCACAACGAGCCTGAGTGCCACTCGAGAGTCTCGATAGCAATACCTACGCCAATTCCATAATTGTCTCTCACATCCTCTGTACCTTCGAGCAGGAAACCTCCATACAAGAAAAGAAAGCTCAGCCACACCCAATCGTCCACGCGCCACATTATGCGGTGCTCGGACCGTGTCCCTATCAAGGGCTCACCTATCTTCATGATATAAGGGTCAGCCTGCTTTAAGTTTACATTTATGCTGATCCTCATCTGTGTTCTCGTCTTCATGGTTAGCTACCCATGCTCTGTCTGCGGGGCTACGTTCGACAGTTCGCGGGGCCTCTCAAATCACAGACGGAGCAAGTGTACCAGAAGGAGACTGCTTCGATAGTATCTTTAATTGAGAAGCGGCGTTAGGACTGGGACAGGCAGCTTGCTGCCAAGGTCAGAAGCACCAGACGATGCTGAGATACCTGTATGTCTCTCTGCGTAGCTTAAACTCATTCGGGCCTATAATTTAATGTCTAATACTAGGATTTCCGGGAGCCAACCCCACCACCCATAGCTCGTCACAGACGATGATGATGGCATCACAACCTTCTCGTCATCCAGAACCCCACGTTGTTGCTTCTCATATGATGATCGCTCATATTTCTAATGGGAGTATGGTCATGGACTCTCTCGCCAAGTTGGGTGAAAGAATCATAGATATTTGCTAGTTGAATTGCCTCGTGCATGGCCCTCGGTGAAAACAAGAGGCTCGTAGATGTTGTGTTATAGTTTTGTATCGGAGAGAAAAAGATATACGACGTATAAGAGCCTTTTCATTCCTAGCAGATGATTCTGACCAAGATAGTATTTTCCTAATACATTATGGTTACCGGCGACTACACGCCCAAAACCCCAACTCCACTCGGAGGACCGCAAACTCTCAGCTTGATCAGGACCAACCAACATATCGGATTTCAAGCGTTACACAGGGTATAGTCACGTATTCATACAAATACGTAGGTTATCATAGTGACCATGCTCAATGCCCGCACAAGAATTCAGATAGAAATTCGACAAGACCGGCAGCGTCGTGAATGTTGGGAACGACGACTGGGACGGCTTCGATGCCGTAGAGCTCAATGGTCGAACGACGGTGCCCTTGTGGGTCTGGCATATCCTTAAGTGTCCACTCCATTGTACCTATGACATGTTGGAAGCCGTCATGCCATCGAATTTGCTACTCACCTTGGCCAGCAGTTTTCTGTTGTCGTTCTTCTTGGGGGAGAACCGCTGTTTGAGAGCGAATGGAGGCATATCGTTTGTTGAACGTGCAGCTGCACCAAAATCTGCAACAACCAGCCTCTTGAAAACAAAAGGAACTTCCATGAGCGCATAATCTTCCCAATCTTCTTGATACATCAACCCGAGCAATGGAAAAGCGGCCTTGGGAAGATATGGATGAAACCCGCTGTCCGAACGATGGCGTCTAATGACGGGTCCATTGAGGTCGGGTTGTATGCCTTTGAAAGTAGGAATATTCGGGAAGAACAGTCGTCGTGGCGGATGGAAAGGGTCTGAAGACGTTGATGTGCTCACGAAGCTGTGGGTCCGCCAGAGCAAGAAAAGAGTGTAGTTGTCTAAATATGTGATGTAAGGATGCGACTTATGAAGATGCAGGTGTTGACGAACTCGGAATAGCGTCATACAATAGCCAACTCACTGTGGAAGCTATTTACAGTATCTGCAACTTGAAACTTCAGCCTTGTGGAAGTTCACATGGAGATCGCCATTAGGCATCCTCGTGATTTGAACCACTTCGCCAAATGACTAAAGATAGGGCAAGTCAGTACTAGTAACACAAAGCTGAAGTCGAGGATAAAAGGTACACATGCTTCGTGACTGGCTAGACACGACGTCATATGCGGCCAACGGAGTATGCCGAGGAATTCGGATCAAATCGGGTGCAGAGAAAGTAATAGAGAGAGCACCGAAATCGAAGCCGCCGAAATCGAAATTGAAACCGAAACTCTGAAAGTCAAAAGCCGAAAGCCAATCCCAAAAGCCGAATGTGAAATCTATATTTGGAAACGAAAGGTTTCAAGCAAAACCATGAAATTCTTTTGTCCGCCCATGTCCGTTATATTTGTCCGCCCATGTCCGTTATACATGTCCGTTATACACGGCCCACGGTGGTCCTGCGTTAAGGTTCCTGCATTTGTTTTTCTTCTACGTAAGTTGTTGACTACGCCTTAATTATCATACATCGTTATTCACTGTGATT
Source organism: Suillus lakei (assembly GCA_016628065.1). Taxonomy (NCBI): domain Eukaryota; kingdom Fungi; phylum Basidiomycota; class Agaricomycetes; order Boletales; family Suillaceae; genus Suillus; species Suillus lakei. The sequence continues at coordinate 136,393 of JABBWA010000128.1, forward strand.
CATCATGAGCTGTCGTATCTTACACACAATCAGGTCGCAATTTATTTTTGTCCAGTAGTATGAGGGCCCGTATTGGACAAAATTCCAGAGGTTTGCTTTGAGCTTGTCAAACTTGTTTTCGACTTTGATCTTACCGAATAAGGAAGGTGTGCTCCGATGACCTTGACTTTGACTAGAATCTGGTTCTGTTTCCATGTAACCATAACTTTACTCTATGTGATAAATACAGCTTATGTTGAATTACAGTCAATTCCCCTCGAGCTCGAGACTGTGACTGTTAAAATCGCGTTTCGTCGCTGTTTCCCACGCTTGCTCGCTGTGTGCCACTAGTGGCACACGACGATGACGATGCCAAGCACAATACGAAGCACGACGCAAGACAACTTCAACAGTTGTATTAATTACAACTATGGGTATCACTAAATGCCCCTCGAGACTATCAAGCTGGTGCTCCTTATCAATCGAGACTTCAGCTCATGAGATGAAAGTTGTTGGCATCAATTGATCCTATTCCCCGGTAGGAGATGTGAATTCTGACCCACATAACCTGGTCGTTGGTGAGCATCAAGAACTTCGCCCCTTGACGGTATCTTGACCTGTGCTTTTTTCTCAAGGTGTTCGCTCTTTTGGAGATGGTAAGATCCAGGCCATCTCCTTCACCTGGAGAGTTTTGGCTGAGCTTCGGTGATTAGACCCCACAAAAGTTGCACGATATGCGAAGGCAGTTGGTGATGGCCTCACACAAGGTGGTGTCACACCGTCTGCGAAATATTTTCCAGGGCACGGTGATACAAATATTGACTCGCACCTTGGTCCCCCCGTCATCAAGAAAAGTCGTGTTGAGCTGGATCAAACCGAGTTGAAACCTTTCAAGGAACTGATCAGCGCAGGCATCGCTAGCATCATGATGGGGCATATGGTTATACCAGCCCTGACTGGTGACAGTGAGACTCTAGCCTCCCTTTCACGAGCTGTGACTACGACACTCTTGCGGGATGAGCTGCGCTTTGAAGGAGTGGTCGTGACGGATTGTCTGGAAATGAATGGGGTGAAAAAAACAATGCGGCGTACCACGTGGTGCTGTGGAAGCATTAGCGGTCGGTGCAGATGTGGTAATGGTTTACCATACTATGGTGTTGCATAGGGGAGCGATGGAGGGCACCTACGAGGCAGTCCGGAAGGGCGAGCTGAATATGGATGAACTGAGGAAAATTGGAGCAAGGATCACTACGCTGAAACAGGAATTCGCTGGAACATGGGACGACGTACTTGGAAAGCCATTTGGGAAGAAGGTGATGAATGCGTTGCAGGTGACGAACAACAGAAAGCATATGCAAAGTCCACTGTGCTTATCTCTGGATCTCTGCCTGTGTTTTCTTCGGGCAAGATTGTGGTGATGACACCAGTCGTAGAAAGCCTAAACACAGCGGTGGATGATGGGGAAGGTGTGCAACGCACTGATGAAGGCCACGTCCGGAATACGGCAGCACCTTACTACATGTCTTTTGCGGAGTCTGTGCGACGCCGCGCTGCAGATGTCGAACACTTGGTTTATGCAGCTGATTTTGACTGCAAAAGAGATTTCGGCGAAGGGATCATATTCGTGACACGCAATGCGGATCGTAGCGCATGGCACATCACAAAGTGTCCTCGTCCTTAATCCTCGTTGTAAAACCTGGCGAGGAGCCGACTCATGCAATAAGGTGATGAACGGGGGAATGCGAACACTATTGAACAGGTATAATTTCAATCTCGCAGAAGGAACTATCATTGGACGATTCATGTACCTATTGGACAAGCATACTTCAACGTTCTGTGACGGAAGCGCCATAGATTTTTCGGTGAATCATTAGGCAGTCTAAGACTAAGTCAACAAACAGCAGCTACTAGTACTTATCTGACCATCCGTTAGTCCTCATGCCAGTGGAGGCAGTTTTGCCTTGTGCACGCCATACATGCCTGCCATCCATGTGCGGGCAGGAACATGGGTTCAACAGCGGAAGCAGAAACAATGGGCATCGAGGACAGCAGTACGACGTGCTGCCCGCCGGAAATGGAGGTGAAGAAAGGGAGGGTGATACCCCACCACTAAGCTTCGGAGCAGGATGGCCATACCGAGCGTCGTAGGGGAAGAGCTCGGTCTAGGAACAAGCAGACGTGAAAAATTGTCAGTAGCGTATACAGAACAAAAAACTCACCAACCATCGTGCCGGCAGTTGTCTGTGCGTTCTAGGGGTGAATGCACAGTCTCGTTAGGGCTTGGTGTTGGGTGGATGCAGGGAACATGTGTGGTGACATAGTTATTGAGTGTGCCGGCAATATGTGGATTGTTGACACTGGACTTTCTGCCACCGGCGCTTGCCGCGGGTCAAGCTCAACGCATCAAAATCAAAATCAAAACATCATAGTAACGCAGACAAAGCCAAAAGTGAAAAAACAATTTGTCCAGTACGGTCCCTTATACAGTAGTGGCCCCCAAACAAACTAGTAGGTCCATTACTTATCGTGGATCGATAATCAGTTGGCAACTTGAGATAACGTCTACGAAGAAGAATCAGAGAACTTCAGTGAAAACAGTGGTGAGGGTGAAATATAGTCTCCCCTAGCCAGACCATATAGACGGAAGACAGTCGTTCCTTCTTGATAATGGGTGAAATATGGTGTGCATTCACATTGCTTCTATTGCATTTATGCTTCTGGGGCCTAGGTTTGGCAAAAAGGCAATGAATGAGATAGCGCTGCCCTTGTCATCTGGTTATTGAGGCTTGGGAGTTTCCTGGCCCAGAGAGCAATCAAAGCTTGTGAAAATTTTAGTGAGTACTAGTGAGCTATGGGCTATCATGATAGCTACAGTCTAGGGTGGAGCGGTGATTAAAAAAGAGTGGCAGCTGCATTATGGCAAGGGGACTGTTTTACCCCTTGCCATGACCAATTTTCCTCAAATTGGTGCTTATGTTATCGAGATACGCGAGCTCAAAGGCTTCAAT